>AWOL01S0077751.1:11981-47844 GCA_000715115.1 Nicotiana otophora | reverse complement strand
CCCCCTCCTCCCCCCGCCCCAACTGGCCACCTCCCTACCAACCCTGGAATCTTTTCACCCTTTCAAGAACTCATTGCAATTTGTGGTCCATGAGCCTATTGACACCATCAGGCAGAAAATATACCAAAAGAACCATAGTAATGGTTCAACAGCCCAATATAAGACAAAATACGGGCACCAGTAAACTGATAATCATCCAAAGAAAACATAGACGAATACAAAAATCAATCAATAGATCAACTAAGCCTCAATCCCAGACCAATAGGTCAAGTATATAAATTCTCTGTATCCGTTCAGCTCTACGTGGGCCAACTTCACATTTAATGTTTAGAGGACAAGAATAATTTTAAGAATTCATGTATTATAACTATCTTTTCACATGATGGCAACTTGCTGCAATCTTTCTCCTTTATCTTTTTTTTTTCTTGAACAACAAAAAAAAAAAAAAAGCCAGTGTAATCCCACATAGTGGGGTCTGGGGAGGGTAGAGTGCACGCACACCTTACCCCTACCTTGGGAAGGTAGAGAGGCTATTTCCGATAAGAGTAAAATGCAATCTTTCTCCTTTATCTGTGCATGTAACCAGCTATACAAGACTCACATAGGCAGAGCTGATGTGAACAACCAAAACAACCAAAAAAGGAAGCCCGGGGTACTATCTTTTTTTTCTTTTTCAGAAACGTAATATATCTTT
The DNA here is from genome assembly GCA_000715115.1 of Nicotiana otophora. Classification (NCBI taxonomy): domain Eukaryota; kingdom Viridiplantae; phylum Streptophyta; class Magnoliopsida; order Solanales; family Solanaceae; genus Nicotiana; species Nicotiana otophora. The sequence goes on along the minus strand of AWOL01S0077751.1, from coordinate 47,150 downwards.
TATTAAAAACAGCACTGTTGAAGTGCTATTTCTAGATATGTATCCAAATTTCAGTGGAAGAAAACACTAAATTATTTCTTCTCATCCATCTAAACCTTAGTGGACATAATTAAGCGGTACTTGCCGGTACTTCTGTTGGTGGGAGGTAGCAAGTATACGGTGAATTAGTGAGGTACGCTCAATTGGTCCGGACACCACCGTTTTTTAAAAAAGAATATAGAAATATATATCATTAGCAAAAACATCCCTTAACTATTTAGGCAGTGTACACGTCTCACAGCTATTCTAAGCTATTACCTAGTAGTATATCTTTTTTTCACAGAAGCAATGCAAAAGGAAATGAAATATCTCATGCATGATTGTAACAAGTCGTCTTATAATAGAAGCAACGGAATGTATCATTTAACATTTGAACAAGGCATAAAAAAAATCACCTGAACATCAAATGAACATATATCAAAATTTCACATACTTTTTCTTAGAACTTCTTCGTTTTACTTTAGTAACAGCTTCAGATTCCTCTTCCTCTTCTTCTTCTTCTTCTTCCACCTCCTCATCCACCGCATCTTCTTCTTCGTCACTCACTTCCGCCGGCGGTCCTTCATCAACTTCTTCATGCATTTCTCCTTCATTTTTCTGCTGGTCAAGTTGAAACTGGCTTTCAAGGTAAAGATCAACTTGTTCTCGGATGAAGGCTTTTTTATCAGATAAATCGATACCGAAGTCCTCTTCGAGCTTTCGTCGGACGGCAGTGGTGGTGGTGGTGGTGAGGTCGGAGGTGCTTAGGAACTCACGCAGCCGGTCGACGAGCTCCGAGTCCGATACCATTTCCTCTGGTTTGGGTAAAGTTAGGTTTGAATGTTAGAAAGAGAGGAGAGAGGAAGATGGATGACTCGGTGATATGAAATGGCAATTTTGGGGCTGAGGTGGAGTAAAGCGGAAATTTGCCGTGGATTTGGTGGGGTAATGTCTAACACGTGGGTCTCGGGTAGCAGCAACGAGGGCATTTCTGGAAGAATGAAATTTTCTACACCTGAATAAAGATATTTGCTCCATTTGTAGTAAACAATTTCGGTCCAATGTAAATTTGTCTTATTTTAGCAAGTTACACGTTTTCTTTTCTAATGGATTTTACCAAGTACAAATGGATTAGGCTTATGAGATCAGTGGGTATAGCCTGATGGTAAAAATTTATTTATACCTAATTAATAGCAACATAATATATGTTTATATTATTGAATTTTTATTTAATTATAATTAATATAATTTTACTTTATTAAATTTATGTCAAGCTAGATATTAGATATTTTTTTCTATTATCGTAATCATATACTTGTGGTAATCATTTTCGCTGCTACGGAGGTATTCTCAATTGACAAATTCACCCTCGCCTTTCTTTAGTGTGGGGCCAACGGGCTCGATATTTCACGTGTTCTTAAAGCGACCCAGTGTTGCTTTTTAAAGGCCAAATGGAAAATTATTAATCGTGTTTGCTAGTAAAAAGTATATTAAATATATATATTATTTGTATATAATATATATATGTATAAAATATATTTTTAATTAAAGAGTTAGTTCTGTGTACAAAGTATTCTGCACTCATATAAGGTTCGAATCTGATATAGATAGCTTAATCAAATACAAGAATTAGTTGTTGCTTTCACGGCTCGAACCCGTAACCTATAGGTCATATGAAGATAATTTTACCATTGTTCCAAGGCTCCCCTTCAAAAAATATAAATTTTATCGACTATTATTTTTTGAAGCGATTAAAAAATATACAATTCTCTTTTGTAAAATTTTCATGTGCCCCTCAGTTTTGCACGATCCATTGAATTTGTACCCACTTTTCAAAACATTTTAACTAATACCCAATTTTTGGATAGTTTTAGATACATACACTTTTCTCTTCTTCTTTATGCTATTTTCTTGTTCTTTGTGCTTAGAGTATCTTCTTCCGCTTCTTAGTTGCAAAATGAGTTTATTAAATTTGTTGTTATTTTGACAATTTGATGATTAAGATTTGTTCTTTATGATATTGAAAGTTATGTTTCAAATTTGAGTTAATTTGGGGTAGATTTGGGTATTGAATCATGTATTTGATTCGAATAATAAATTTATGTTTCAGTACTTAAGATTCGAAATCTGAAGTTGCATTCAATAGATTGAACTACTTAAAATTAGAATTTTTAAAGTTACATTTGAAAGATAGAAGAACTTCAAAATTGATTTCTGAATTTCCATTGAACAGATTGAACTACTTCATGTTCGAATTTCTAAAGTTGCATTTGAAATATAGAAAAACTTCATATTTGATTTCTGAAGTTGCATTGAATATATTGAACTACTTCATACCCGAGCGGGTACACTTTATAAGATTTTGTGTAATGTAGGTATAACTTTGATGTTAGGCTAAAAATTCATGTTTTCGCATGTAATTTGCCTTACATTATACCTCAATCTTGTTAACTTTGGTATAAATATTTGTGACTCGCGCTTAATAATGGTGTTTATATGTGTACGAGTCAATTTGATTGGCAAGCTTGCATGTAAAGTGAAGTAAAAGCAGAAGAATTTGGAAGGAATATGATTTTGGTGCCCAGGCACCAACCAAAATGCCAAAGGCAGAATAGTGGAAAATTAGGCGTCCTGATTGGCGCCACGCGCCAAGCGAGACGGTTAAGGGTGGATTTTCGTCCTAATTTGGCTAGGACTTGGTAGTTCTAACCCTACACGCCCCCAACATGTATAAAAGGGGTTCTAAACCTATTTCTTAGAGGGGAGACATTATTGGAGAGGCAAGAAGGCTACGAGAACACTGGGAAGCAACGAATTACAAAAGTTTTCTCTTTCGTTCTTCCTCAATCTGTATTTTAATGCTTTCAATTATTATCATAATTGTTAATATAGTTATGCGTAGCTAAACTTTCTCATATAGGGTTTGATGGAACCTTTTGAAGGGTGATTTTTCTGTTGCATTTTATATAATTGAGCCGTTAGATTTCTCTACTTGCTTAACTACGTGTTTATTGCTGTTGATTGAATGGCCATCAATTGACTGTGCCTATTTAGTATGTATTGCTTGAAAAAGGGTACATATTTAGGTAGTTGTTGAACAACATCACTCCTAACGTATATGAGGAATCAATACGGAGGGTTTAAAGGTGGGATTAGGAATAACGAAACCTTGATGCGATCTTCGTGAGCGATGAATTAGCGTCAGTTAGCGTAATTCGGAAGAATATGTCTAGTAAATTATAATAGTTGCTCGGAAGAGAATTACAACACCCGAAGTACTCACGATCGGTAGACAATACTTAGGCGAAATTATACAAAACGTAGCAGGAAGGATTCTGACAATTGGGAAAATCATAACTCCAGACCTCCTTAGTCCTGACTCAAATTTCATCCTTGTTAGTGATAATTTTATTGCTTTATAATAGTTGTTAGTTAATTAGTTAGAAATAAATATTATAATCTTTATAATCAGAAAATTATTTGGACTTGTGTTTCTTAGTTATAATTGAACAACTGTAGCTAAGCCTCAGTTCTCTGTGAGATTCGACTCCGGACTTGTAAATCAGATTATATTTGCAACGACTGCTTAGTCCTTTTTATAAGGCATAGTTGGGTGTGATCAAATTTTAGCGTTGTTGCCGGGGAGATAACGGTGTAGTTGTAGTTGTACATATTGCTAGGTTTCAAGTTTGAACTTTTTTTTTAGTATTTTATTTTATTTATGGTTTGCATTGGGGACAATGCACAATTTTAAGTGTGAGGTGAAGAGAGTGTTTGGGTGATTTTCTATGATATTTTAGTTGTGTTAGTTTGACTAAAAAAAAATTTAAAAAAATTGGACTTTTCTTGACGATGGATCTCTTGGACAACTTTCTTAAGGGATTAAGGTCCGATGAAAAATTTCAAATATATTTTGTTTTTATTATTTTTAAATTTTTAGTTAGTCGTAGGTAGATAATAATCTCCCTTGATTTTTCTTTTGGCATCGGTTCTTTTCCAGGGGATGTAACTTGAACCAGATAATTTTTATTTTCAGGAAACTGAGGCAAGAAAACTTGAGTGTTCTATATGCCTTTTGACCTGTTGACGCTAGAATTGTTAGGCCATAGCATGCAAATTATCCTCCTAACATGTTTTAATGAAAGATATACCATGAAAGATTGAATCGCCTATATGTAACGCCTTCTCTCAGTTACTTGACTTATTGTTCATGTAGTGCTTTATTGTTTAGTACTTCTTGACTGTGTGTTACTTTCCTAAACTTGAGAGTTGGAATGGAACCGTCTGACTGAGGTCATGTGCAATGTGTGATGTGAGGTTTTGATTACATTATGTGCTATCCTGTGTTTGTCTAGAACTTGCCATGTGTATTAATCGAAGCGAAATAAGTAAGCTTTGTGAGTCTAAGAGATGATGTAGGTGTTTCTTTGATTGTCCATTGAAAAATAGCCACCATATATAAAATGATCTATAGATAGCCCATTTGAGCCTATAAGTCTTTTATTTGGCACCCACATTACAAGTCGATTCCCATTTTGTTCTTAATTAAATATTTTTGAATCTTTACCTCCGAAAGCACTTAGCTAGAAGAATAAGGTGAGAGTTGGGGTAGCTTTTGAGTGGAACCATAGAAAGACCAAAGGTGCATGTATGCTTTGGAAGATCATTAGCTGGGCAACCTAAATTTATGGAGGGTGTTGAAGAAAATATACCTCATATTCATCGTGATTCGGGCTAGTGAATGCATAGTTGTGCTTAAAGAAGAAGCGCCAAGTTGCATATGGTTTCGTGGCATTGCTTGAATTGGTCATGAAAAATGTATATTATAGTGTATTAAAGTGCTTAGGAGGGCTAGTCACTATACCCAAAATATATCCTACCCGTCCCTTAACCTACATTACAACCCGTAAAGACCTAATTGATCATAGACTTTGCGAGCTTAGATTAGTAAAATTATACATTACGGGCAAGCTTATGGTAAAACTATTGAGTGCACATGAATTTCTTTGTGAGAGTGAGTGGTTCTTTGTTCATATATGTGATGTCCTTAAATTATATTCGAATGTATATTTGAATGTATGGATGAAATACCCTCTTATTCTTTGGTGAGGCACATGAGTCCATGACGGAAAGGTGACGTTATTAAACATCTCTTATTGGATGAGTGCACATGTTGAGAGTGCTTATTGGCGACGAATCGATCTTTGAGGTTGGGTAGTTATGAGCAGGTTGTTTGAGTGTTTTTAATTGGTCACTAATATTCCAGCATGTAAAAGTTGGGAAAGGTATGAATGCATATGCAAGGGCTTAATTGTAGATATCAACCATGGTCATAAGTGTCGTGTGTTGAATTGCCAAAGGGTCCTCCATTGTATGATGTCTTGCATGCAGTGTTTGGTTAGAAAGGTTTTAGGTTTCTCGAGGACGAGCAAGAGCTTAAGTGTGGATGATGATGTTAGGCTAAAAGTTCATGTTTTCGCATGTAATTTTCCTTGCATTATACCTCAATCTTGTTAACTTTGGTATAAATATTTATGACTCGAGCTTAATAATGGTGTTTATATGTGTAGGAGTCAATTTGAAGTGATTTTACAAACTTGCATGCAAAGTGAAGTAAAAACAAAAGAATTTGGAGGGAATATGATTTTGGTGCCCAGGTTAGTGCCAGGCACCAACCAAAACGCCAAAGGCAGAAGAGTGAAAAATTAGGCATCTTGATTGGCGCTAGGCGCCAAGCGAGACGGCTAAGGACGGATTTCGTCCTAATTTGGCTAGGACTTTGTAGTTCCAACCTTACACGCCCCAACTTGTATAAAAGGGGTTCTAAACCTATTTCTTAGAGGGGAGACATTATTGGAGAGGCAAGAAGGCTACGAGAACACTGGGAAGCAACGAATCACAAGAGTTTTCTCTTCGTTTTTTTCTTAATCTGTATTTTAATGCTTTCAATTATTATCATGATTGTTAATATAGTTATGAGTAGCTAAACTTTCTCATCTGGGGTTTGATGGAACCTTTTGAAGGATGATTTTTCTGTTGCGTTTTATATAATTGAGCCGTTGGATTTCTCTACTTATTTAACGATGTGTTTATTGTTGTTGATTGAATGGCCATCAATTGATTGTGCCTATTTAGTATGTATTGCTTCGGAAAAGGGTACATATTTAGGTAGTTGTTGAACAACATCACTCCTAACGTATGTGAGGAATCAATACGGAATGTTTAAAGGTGGGATTAGGAATAACGAAACCTTGGTGCGATTTTAGTGAGCGATGAATTAGTAGAAGCTAGCGTAGTTCGGAAGAATATGTCTAGTAAATTGTAGTAGTTCCCCGAAAGAGAATTACAACACCCGAAGTACTCACGATCGGTAGAGAATACTTAGGCGAAATTATAGAAAACGTAGCGGAAAGAATTTTGACAATTGGGAAAATCATAACTTCAGACCTCCTTAGTCTTGTCTCAAATTTCATCCTTGTTAGTGATAATTTTATTGCTTTATAATAGTTGTTAGTTAATTAGTTAGAAATAAATATTATAATCTTTATAATTAGGAAATTGTTTGGACTTGTATTTCTTAGCTATATTGAACAACTGTAGCTAATCTTTAATTCTCGGTGGGATTCGACTCCGGATTTGTAAACCGGATTATATTTGCAACGACTGCTTAGTCCTTTTTATAATGCATAGTTCGGCGTGATGAAACTTCAATGGTGAAAATTTTACATGGTATAACTATCTCTGGTGTTACAATCATGTCGGAGAACCACCACCGTCCTAACCAGCCGGAACACTCCCGTCTGACTCCTTTTCATTTTTTTTCTCTTCTTTCTACTCTCTCTTCTTTCACTTGCTATGAGAATTCCTCAATTTATCACCTACGAATTGGGTTTCTTCCTCGTTGCTGATGAAGCTTGCAACACGTTCTTGAACAATTCCAAGATGGTGAAATTCAATGTACTCTTCAGTCAAATCTCGTTAAAAGGGTTTTCACTTTTGACCAGTTGCAACCCTTTGTTGTTCAATATGCAACTTTTTTCTCAAATTACTGGATTTTCAAATGAGAAATATAATGTATATAATGTATTCTTTGATCTTACCGAATTTTTGTTCGTTTCCATTTTGAGTATAAATACAGCGTATACAATAATTTGCTTGGCCGAATAATGTCATCTCCGACGAACTTTCTTCTCTTCTCTGCATATATACATTGAGAATGTAGTTGTATTTGGATGTATTTTACTTCATGTATCGATGTTGTTGCCTTTTGATACAGTGTATGATTGAGCTATTTGATAATTGTTTTCTAGTTTTCACACATTGAATGCATTTTTCTAGCATGTATCCAATCTCTTATATGTTGTATTGATTGTATTCAAAATATATTGATACAACCTAACAACAGATTGATACGACGAAATTTGAGCTTGGTTGTATGCGTTTGATACAGCAAAAATGATACATTAGCTACGAATGATAATTAGGCAAACTGTACCTACGTAGAGTAATTAGCTATCAAACTATAGTCATTTTTAAAAGTTCCCATATAAAAATGCCACGTCATCTTTTAGTACCAATTACTAAATCTATAAGGGACTGGCGATTTGAGAAACTTGGACCTGCATAAAGCATAATTGGACAAGGCTTAATTGGATCAACATTGAGCCCCGATCCTCATAGTCCAGGGCTGCAAGGTTTCATGCTACAATATTGATTTTTTTGAAATACTTATTAAACTTATTTTTTCACTTTAAAAATATTTAATTTTCACTTACTTATCTTCTTTCATTACTTTGAAACCATTAAACTTATGGATGGTTATTCAGAAAATAAATTTGACCAAAACACTCATTATATTTGACAAGAAAGCCAAGTAGGCATAGCAGATCAACTAAAATGCCAAGGAGAGAAAAATCATACATCTCTCCACTCTCTAACTAAATGCCACTGACATGGAAACATCCCCACCCCTGGCAGAGGATCCATCCTCCAAAATCCCACAGGAACCACCGGACCCCCCTACGGAAGCCTCCCAATTTGAGATGGAAGAGGACACCCCTGAAAAAACTCTTTCAAAGAGATCCTACTGGAAAGGAACCTGATGTCCACCACTTCATATGAACTAACTCACTCCCCTCTCCTGTTCGAATTATTTGCGGGGAATATCCCTATCCCTTTGTCAAAGGAGGACAAGAATAGGTTATACCTCCCCTGGAGATACTCACTAATAGTGAAACTATTTGGGAGGAAAATTACTCACTAATAGCTTGCACATCTTTGGAATTCCATTGAACCCCTAACGCTAATCGATATGGGTGGGGACATCTTCATCTTCAAATTCAACCTAGAAGAAAGCATGAACAAAGTCCTGAAAGAGGGACACTGGTTTGTGACAGGCCACTTCCTATCTATACGGAAATGGGAACCAAACTTTGTCTGAGCGGAATCCAAGTTTGCTATTACAACAATTTGGATCAGACTCCCACAGCTCCCAACAGAGTTCTATGATAGGGTGATCCTCAAGCAAGTGGGCAATAGGGTTGGCAAATTACTAAAAATAGATATATATACCTTCTCCACCCTTAGGGGGAGATATGCTAGGATCTGTGTCCAGGTTCCATTAGACATCCCCGTCACCACCGATGTCACCATCGGCATCCATAATCAACCCATCTTATATAAGGGGGAAGGGATTCTCTTTAATGGATATGGGAAAATTGGCCATACGCTACGCTACTGCCCATTCACCCCCTAAGCCAATGAAACCAATAGTCCAACTAACACAAATCATACAACCACAAATGCTGGTACAGTTCCAGGCTAAGAATCTCTGTGGCAAACGGTCCTATTCAAGCGGAACAAAAAAGGAACCCATAAAGGAAATCGCTTACAAAGGCCAGTCGGAGCAACATCGGAGCAGCCTACGACCCAGGTTAAGTAGTACAGTGAAGCCACAGGTACGTTCCTCGATCTAGCTTCCACCACCATTGGCAGCAGCAACCCTAAAGCCTACGAACATCTTAACCTAGGTGAACACTTGGTATCTGTGGGGTGGGATACAGAGAACCAACAAAACTTGAGGTTTTTAAGGCCCACCTCCGATAAATGCATATCTTCATAGGTGGGCCAAGTCAAAACAAGAGAAGCCACACAAGCAAAGTTGACTGGGCTGAAAAGACATCTGCCTAAGTCAGACACAATCCCAAAAGATGCCACTTTAGGGAATATATCCATTCCCAAAAATCCAAATACAATCTACAAAAATGGGATTGTAGATTCCACCACCATTTTAAACTTTGCTCCCTCCAAATCAGATACTCTTACACAAATAGAGAGTATCTTCTTTTTTGGAAAGGGATCTCTTGTCAGCACAATCCCATCCTAAATTGGCCAACACGTTCACGAAAGGCCACTTTAACATGCTTTCACCTGTGCAACACACAACCTGCCCCCATCTCTTCTTCTATCTTGCCTCTTCCAATGGAGGTAATCAAGTATCTGTTACAAACCCAATAACCAATACTATCAATAAGGTGGCACCCCTTATCAATCCCTCAAGATTAATTGCAGAAGGCAAATCGTCCCACATGAAACCCAAAGAAGAGATAAATTATAATGTTACTCCATCCTACTCATCTCCCTTTACCCCAAGCCACACCAACAGTCCCATTCACTCTAATCTTTTCGATAGAAAACAACAATCCCCCTTTCCAAACACAAGCCACAACTCCGTTAACCATCTCCATCACCCCAATGCCTCTAGAGCTCATGCCGGAGTCATGGTTGGAAATGTCACTCCAAGAACATACTCAGAACCTACAAATGATGGTAGGGTTTATCCCGATGGAAATAACCATCCAAAATCCTAGGTACCTAGCTCGACTGGCCACACATCTCATCCACCAAGGTCTGGCAAACTTTGGACACCAGTTATGGATGTTCACCTTATTCCAAGACCAGTACATGAGAAACCAACAACCCCCATCTATGGAGGAACGCAACACACTTATGGGCTAGTTTTGCTAGATCATTCCCCTCTTCCCTATCATGAACCTGGAGACTCCGGTCCCATCTACAACCTTCCAATTATGGCCACCAATAGTCCAAGTTCCCCAGTCATCACCACAACCACTCTCACCCATCAATATACTGAGAAGGGGCACCACCATGGCATTGGACTATCTCAGGGAGTCCAATGCGGACCTTGAGAACATGCTAGAAAAACTAGGGATGTTAAAGATAAAGGCCTTCCTCATGCAGGAACCCCTGGAGATAGAGTTCAAAGAGGAGTCGGGAGAAATATTTCTTGCTCTATGCCCCAAAAGCTCATAAGTTGCAAACTCGATCTCTGTGTGCACTCATTTCCAAACTCAAAAAACTCAGCAGTGACTCTGGTCCCTCTAGTGGGTATGCTGAAACCAACCTTAGTGAGAAAGGGAAAGGGAATCAAAAGGAAGGCTCCAACCCAAAACCCCCTCTTAATAAATTTTATAATATGGAATGCTAGGGGGGCAATAGTGCAGAGTGTCGTAGGCACTGTTCATCTATGGTGAAGATCCATAACCCTGTCATGCTCGTCTTGCTGGAGACTAGAATAGCAGACCACAAACACTAATTGTTGAGCTCAAGTTTGATGCTCAATTCCAATCCCCTACTGTTGGATAGTCTAGTGGGATTGGTACTCATATGGAAGGATGATCTAGTTAAGTTAGAGTAAGTAGCTACTACACCATAGGGAGTGTATGTCATAGTCCAAGTTCCCCAGTCACCACCACAACCACTCTCGCCCATCAATCTACTGAGAAGGGACATCACCATGGCATTAGACTATCTCAGGGAGTCCAATGTGGACCTTGAGAACATGCTAGAAAAACTAGGGATGTTAAAGATAAAAGCCTTCCTCATGCAGAACCCCTGGAGATAGAGTTCAAAGAGAAGTCAGGAGAAATGCTTCTTGCTCTGTGCCCCAAAAAGCTCATAAGTTGCAAACTCGATCTCCGTGTGCACTCATTTCCAAACTCAAAAAACTCAGTAGTGACTCTCGTTCCTCTAGTGGGTATGCTGAAACCAACCCCAGTGAGCAAGGGAAAGGGAATCAAAAGGAAGGCTCCAACCCAAAACCCCCTTTTAATAAATTTCATAATATGGAATGCTAGGGGGGCAATAGTGCAGAGTGTCGTAGGCACTGTTCATCTATGGTGAAGCTCCATAACCCTGTCATGCTCGTCTTGCTGGAGACTAGAATGGCAGACCACAAACACCTCACTGCTGAGCTCAAGTTTGATGCTCAATTCCAATCCCCTACTGTTGGACAGTCTGGTGGGATTGTGCTCATGAGAAAGGATGATCTGATTAAGTTAGAGGAAGTAGCTACTACACCATAAGGAGTGTATGTCATGGTCAAGGTACTCCCCTCCTCCACTAAATGATTTTTTCTGCTATATATGCTAGTAGTTGTGTTAATAATAGAAATAAACTCAGAAACACTAGAGGATCTGGCTTCTGTCTACAGGGGTAGTTGGCTTTTTTCTGGGGGTGGGGGGTTTCAATGAGCTACTAAAATCCAAGGATAAGTTTAGGGGTAATAGCTTGAACACTAATAGAAGCAACGGATTCTAGGAATGCTTGAACAATTGCAAATTAGCTGATCCAGGGTTTAAAGGTTCAAAATATACTTGGTCTAAAAAAAGATACTCCAATAAGCAAGACCTAATCCTAGAAAGACTTGATAGGTGTTTTGCAACTGATGATTGGATAGAGGAGTTCCCTGAATCAACTATTACTCATCTTCCTAGGACCCACTCAGATCATTGTCCTCTTTTTTTAAGTCTAATCTAGCAAAGTCAGAGCAGGGCCAACAAGCCTTTTAAGCTTGAATCTATATGGAGCAACCACCCTGACTTCCTCCATCTTGTGGAGGATAGTTTTGCTGCCAATATTGATATCTTGAAAGCTACCCCTCTTTTTACTAATAGGGTGGCCGATTGGAATAAGCATGTCTTTGGTAATATTTTCCATAGGAAAAGGCAGATCCTTGCTAGACTTTCTGGCATTCAGAAGTCCAATGCCTATCCCTTTAGTATCTTCCTTCAGGATCTTGAAGCCAAGCTCCAGCAAGATTTCTCTATCACTCTTAGGAGTGAAGAAGTTTTCTAGAAGCTTAAATCCAGAATTAATTGGTTAAGTGAGGGAGATGCTAACACTAAATTCTTTCATATATCCACACTTAACAGAAGAAGGATGAACATGATCATGTCTTTAAAAGACGAGGTGGGGAACAATATTCAGGATCCCAAGGACATTAAAGACACAATCCTTAACTACTTCACCAAGATCTATACCACTGAACACCATAGCTCAATGTTGAACAAGAGCCACATTATTGATAGTGCTAATGTCCTAACTACCAGGGAGTAGAGTACCATTAACTCCACCCTTAGGCTCTCTGAGATCAACTGTGCCTTGTTCTCTTTCAAGGCCATGAATGCACCTAGGTGTAACGACCCAACTTGTTATTTTAAGAATTAACGCCCCGTATAACGACTTAAGGTCCTGATAAACTGTATAATATTTATTATGACTTGCGTGTGCCGTCGAGTTTGATTTTCAGAAGATTCAAAATTAAATTGAAAGAACAATTCTTATTTTAGAAGCTAAAATGTAAAGAGTTGATCGGAGTTTGACTTTTGAGAAAATGACTCCAGAATAGAATTTTGATGATTCCAATAGCTTCATATGATAATTTCAAACTTGGGCTATGATCAGATTTAGATTTGGAAGTCCGTAGGACAATTCGACGCATTTTGGCGAAAGTTGGAAAATAGAATATTTTTGAAAAGTTTGACCGAGAGTTGACTTTATTGATATCAGGGTCAAAATTTGATTCTAGAAATTAGAAAAACTACATTATATCATTTAAGACTCGCGTGCAAAATTTGAAGTAATTCCGGATTGATTTGATACATTTCGGCGCAAATTATAGAATTTGAAAAATTCACAAACTCATAATTCGATTCGAGGTGTGATTCATAGTTTTGATGTTATTTGATGTGATTCGAGGCCTCGAGCAGGTTCGTGTTATGTTACAGGACTTATTGGTATATTTGGACAAGGTCCCGAGTGGCTCGGATAAGTTTCGGATGGGGTTCAGATCTTTTGGCGTCTTGTTGGAGCTGCTGGAATTTCTGTTGGCAGAAGCTGTTTTTGGCAGCAACTAGTACAATCGCGTTGGAATTTTGGAAGTTTATATCTCGAAATCTATAAGGAATCTGGAAATTTTCAAAACTTGAAAGTTGTAGATCTTTGATTCTAGTTTCCAAAATGATAAACCATTCATCATTTGGACATTTGTATAGAAAGTGATGATCGGTTAACTGAAGGCTGGTACTGCAGATTTTGGCTACAACAGTGAGCATCGCCAGATTTCTGATGCGCAGAGCTAACTTTAGAAGCTTATATCTCAAAATCTATAAGGAATCTGGAAATTATCAAAAGATGAAAGTTGTAGTCCTGGGTGTCTAGTTTCCAGAAAGTTAAACCATTCATCATTTTGATATTTGTATAGAAAGTTATGATCGATTAACCGAAAACTGATAATGCTGGTAATGCAAATAATTAATTAAATAAGTTTAAATTGAGGCGTTAATATAATTATCAAGAATTTGGATTAATGATGGCGTTGCTCTATACTGAGTTAATTTTCCATCTCTGTTATTGTTGTTGTTGTTGTTGTTGTTGTTGTTTTTGAGGTTTTGTGTACATTGTGTGGAGCCTTGAGCTAATTTAAGTGAATTTGTTGTGTCTTTAGAATTGGTTGTGGCCTACGGGTAAATTGTGATATGAATTGTTGTATCGTGTTATCGTGATAATATTCCGTGTAAATTATTGTGTAATTTTAGTTATTATTATGAGGACATAAGTGTGGCATTCCATTATTGACATTATGTGAGTATAAAGGTGGCATTTCACTGTGGTTATGTATGTTGGGATATTGTCTGGGCGAAGTGATAAGAGTGACTATTAATAGGAGCGACAAAGGTGGATATAAGAGCGATAAGGGTGGCTATTGATATTATCATGGCGGAGAGATAAGGGTGGCTATTATTATTGAGTGATACGGGTGGCTATAGGAGAGATAAGGGTGGCTATTGTCAGGGGTGATACATGATGATGTGAGATTACTTTGTTAGTGATTTTTATATGATGTTGTGCTTTTTCCTGGTATTTATTTTTATCTCTTGTTAAACTTGTCTTGTTGTTGGTAACTTGATAATAGTTTGATTCATGTTGAAATTATGAGTCTGTGGCTATTGCCGGGCAAATTATGTTATTGGCACATGAACTGTCCGTGCAGATGTGATATGAAATGTGGGTACGAGGTGTTAGAGAAATATAATGATTATGTTATTGGCACGTGAACTGTCAATGTAGATATGATATGAAATATGGACACGAGGTGTCGGGGAAATATAATAATTTTTATTATTGGCACGTGAGTTGTCCGTACGGTGTTGACAGAAATACGGGCACGAGGTGCATTGAAAATATGAAAGTGGGCTCAGACCCATATTTTATGATTTTGAAACGAGGTGTCACAGAGTGACTTTTATTCGAAGGAATTATATTCAAAAGATATTTATTTGAAAGAAGTGTATTCGAAAAATATTTATTTGAAAGAGTTTTATATTCAAAAGATATTTATTTGAAAGGAGTATATTTGTAAGATTTTTATTTGAAAGAGTTTTATATTCAAAGGATATCTATTCGAAAGAAATATATACGGAAGATATTTATTCGAAAGAATTATATGTGAAGTATTTATATTTGAAGGACTTGTTTAATTGGTTGTACTTGTGTTTCTTATTCGTTTGAGGAATAATTATGATGTTCTTGCTGCCTTGCTATTTACATCACTAGTTGATTGTTGTTGCCATCACTGCCATTTATTTTTCATTATTTTTGTATACTATATTGCACAAGTTATTAAACTAGTGAGTGTCTTAACTGTACCTCGTCACTACTCCACTGAGGTTAGTTTTGATACTTACTGGGTACTGATTGTGGTGTACTCATACTACACTTCACACATTTTTGTGCAGAGCCAGGTATTGGAGATATCAGGCAGAATTAGTGTGTTGATCGCAAGAATTCAAGGTAGAGCTGCTTGGTCGTCGCAGACCCTTGGAGTCTTTCTATTTTATTGTACTGTCAACTCTTATTCGAACAGTATTGTATATTTGATACTTGAGATCATTACATGTATTCAGTTAGAGTTCGTGTCTCTGTATTACCAGTCTTGGGAGGTTGTTATAATTATTTTCGTTGTGGGTTTCAATTATCTTTTTGTTTTAAAATAAATGGCTTGAAATGAAATTGAAATCGGCTTACCTAGTCTTATAGACTAAGTGCCATCACGACACCTAAGGTGGGATTTGGGGAGGTGACAAGTTGGCATCATAGCTCTAGGTTCATAGGTTCTACAAGTCAAGAACAAGTTTAGCAGAGTCTTGCAGATCGGTACAGAGACGTCTGTACTTATCTTCGAGAGGCTACAGAACTTTTAGGAAGTTTCCTCTTCTTTCATTCCCGTCGTGCGAAATTTGTTGAATTTGGAATTTGAGCCTTTGTATCTCTATTCACTCATAGATGATGAGGGCATGTGCTCCTGGATCAGCGGAGCAGACACCCACGCATACTTCTAGGGCCGTAAGAGGCCGAGGCCGAGGCTGAGGTAGAGGCCGAGGAATGGCCCGTGTCACAGCTAGAACATCGGTTAGAGAGGCAGTTGAGGAGCTGCCAGTTGCTCCAGTTGGGGGACAAGCACCAGAGACACTTGTTGTAATTCCCGGACTTCAGGTGACTTTAGCACAGTTCCTAAACATGTTTGGTACATTGACTCGGGCGGGATTAATCTCCATTTCACTAAATATTTCACAGATTGGGGGAGGAGTTCACACTCCTACTGCTCGTACTCCAGAGCAGCATGTTCACATTGGTCAGGTTCCAAGTATAGTACCAGTACAGCCTGTTATTCCGGTTCAGTCTGAGGTCAGGCCAGAGGCATCAGAAGAAGAACAAAAGAGACTTGAGAGATTTAAGAGGTATAGTCCACCCACTTTCAGTGGCACAGCTACCGAGGATGCCCGAGGATTTCTAGAAAATGCCACTATATTCTCCACACCATGGGTATTGTGGAAGTGAGCGGAGTTGCCTTTGCTATATTTCAGTTGTCAGGAGTAGCGTATCGATGGTGGAAAACTTATGAAGAGGGCAGACCAGCCGATGCAACACCACCAACTTGGGCTCAATTTTTGAAAATACTTTTGAAAGAGTTTGTTCCCCAGACTCTCCGGGATGCATGGCACACAGAGTTTGATCTGTTGCATCAGGGCACCATGACATTGTCAGAATATGCTATCAGGTTGAGTGAGTTAGCCTGACACGCACGTATCTTGGTTCCTACAGTTAAAGAGCGAGTTCGCAGATTCATTGAATGGCTCGATTATGATTTTAAAATAAGCATGGCTCGAGAATTGCAGACTGCATTCCATTCCGGCAAGTAGTAGAGATTGCCAGGATGTTAGAATGTGTTCAAAGTGAGGAAAATGAGTCTTAAGAGACCAAAAGTTCTCGGAACTCTGGAGGATTTAATGGATTCTACTCTGTAGCTATGACCCATCATGGCGGAGGCTCGGGCAGTCGCTCAGCCCAATCCGCAATTCAGAGTACTCGTAGTGCTTAAGTTAATACTTTTAGTGCAGCACCAGCACGAGGTTCTTACAGTGGTTATTCCAGTTATCCAGCACAGACTCAGTATGAGCAACCGCGACCTCAGAGGGGTTGTTATGAGTGTGGTGATACCAGGCACATCATGAGAGATTGTCCCAGACTTGAGAGAGGCGAGTTTCATCAAAACACTCAGGCTAAATGATTTATTCCAGTTAATACCCCACGTGCACAACCAGTTAGGGTGGAGGACAGGCGGGTAGAGGGCGCCCAAGAGGGGGAGGCCCGACCCGTTGATATAATTGATGTGAATTGACTGAGGCCGATACACCAGTGAGTATGAATTAATTTATAATAAAAGTAGCACTATTCTTATTTTTATTCGATTATCGAGGTGGGAACTCCTTTCATGCTCCTTATATGGTGGATTGTGAATTTGTACTCCACTTCCGTGTTTATCCCTATTGGGAGACTTAATGTTGTTAGCTGTGACTGTCATTTATTTTGTACATTATTATGGGCTATGAGTCCAAAAGGTGACTTATTATTACTCACTACAGTGGGTTTTGATGTGATTTCGGGATAATTGATTACAATTTTATGAATTATATGCCCTACCGGTATGGGGGTTCATTATGTGTTGTGAAAATTATTTACAGAATTTATTTAAAAGAGGAAAGAAAGGGAAAAGAAAATTTTCAGTCGGCACAATGTGCAAAATACTTGTGATTCAGATTTGAGGACGAGATCCTCATATTTTTATATTATGTGAAATATTTAAACCGGATTACAAGTCACGATGGAAGTTATATAAGGACGAGGTCCTTGTGGTGAAAAGTTTATGAGTTTTAAATTTTTCTTTTGTGAAATAAAAAATGTACTATAGTACTGATATGGAGTCATGCCTGTTAGGCTTATTTAGTAATTTTTGCATGTATTTTCAGTGCATATTTAGCCATATTCATGCTGTAAATGTTGAGTTTTAGCTTACAAGGTGGGTGCTCAGGTGGCGTTAAATGCGACTTGTTAATTCGGATAAATAATTATGAGGTCTTCATGCCTCGCGTGTTGCTGTTAGTATTGCAAAAATTTGAAACGCGATTTTGGTTAATATGAGATTAATTGAGGATGCTGTAATTAATTATGAACAACTATTATGATCATAAATAATCTCAACTGAGATGGTGTGGTCAGACCATGTTGTAATTTTGATGATGTAGAATCACCATGAGTATGTGTGTAAGAATACACTCAGTAATTTAATGTCCTCAGAATAATTCTTGGCACGTTCGAGGACGGACATATATTTTAAGAGGGGGAGAATGTAACGACCCGACTTGTTGTTTTAAGAATTAATTCCTCGTTAAGTGACTTAAGGTCCTAAGGTAATATGTATTATGACATGCGTGTGCTGCCGAGTTTGGTTTTTGGAAGATTCAGAATTAAATTGAAAGAACAATTCTTATTTTAGAAGCTAAAATGAAAAGAGTTGACCGGAGTTTGAATTTTAAGCAAACTACTCCGGAATAGAATTTTGATGATTCCAATAGCTTCGTATGGTAATTTCAGACTTGGGCGTATGCTCGGATTTTTATTTGGAAGTCCGTAGGACAATTCGACGCATTTTGGAGAAGCTGGAAAATATAATATTTTTGGAAAGTTTGACGAGGAGTTGACTTTATTAATATCGGGATCGAAATTTAATTCTAGAAATTGGAACAACTCGATTATTTCATTTAAGACTTGCATGCAAAATTTGAAGTCATTCCGGATTGATTTGATACATTTTGGCGCAAATTATAGAATTTAGAAAATGCATAAACTCATAATTCGATTCGAGGTGCGATTCGTAGTTATGATATTATTTGATGTGATTCGAGGCCTCGAGCAGGTCCGTGTTATGTTATGAGACTTATTGGTATATTTGTATAAGGTCCCGAGTGGCTCAGATGAGTTCCGGACGGGGTTCAGATCTTTTGGCGCCTTGTTGAAGCTGCTGGAATTTCTGTTGGCAGAAGCTGTTTTTGGCAGCAACTGGTGCAATCGCGTTGGGACTTTGGAAGCTTATATCTCGAAATCTATAAGGAATCTATAAATTTACAAAATATGAAAGTTGTAGCACTTTGATTCTAGTTTTCAAATAGATAATCTATTCATCATTTGGACATTTGTATAGAAAGTTATGATCGATTGACTGAAGGTTGGTAATGCAGATTTTGGCTACAGTAGTGAGCATTGCTAGATTTCTGATGCGCAGAGCTGACTTTGTAAGCTTATATCTCAAAATCTATAAGGAATCTGGAAAAGTATCAAAATATAAAAGTTATAACCCTTGGTGTCTAGTTTCCAGAAAGTTAAACCATTCATCATTTGGACATTTGTACAGAAAGTTATGATCGATTTACCGAAGGCTGGTAATGTTATTTTTTGTGGGATTGAGGCAAAAATCGCACGTGTCAAATGCGATTTATAAGTCTCAAATGACAAATGCAACTTGCCTGGACAGATTCTAAAAACGAGGGTTTCAACTATTTTAACGTATTTGGAGCTATGGAGCTCGGATTAAAGAGATTTGTTAGGCGATTTTTCACCATATGGATTGGGGTAAGTGTTCTATATCCGAAAATAATTATACTTCATGATTCTCTGGTTATATTCTTCATTTATGTCGGATTTAAATGGAAGAAATCAAAATTTTTACAAAACTTTTCAAGAACAAAAATTTAAGATTTGGAGGTCGAGTTTTTATCGAAATTTTGTAAAATTGGTATGTTTGAACTCGTGTCGGAATGAGTGTTTAGATTTCATAAAAATTATGTCGGGTTCCGAGAGGCGAGTCTCGCGTTGACTTTGTTTGACTTTTTAATGTGAAATTGCAAGTCGACGTTTTATTACCCAGAATTATTTTTGATAAATTTTAATGAGGTTATATAATTAATTTGGATAGATTCGAGCTGTCCGAAGGTCAATTCAAACAAGAGAGCTATTTTGGAATATCGGTCTAACTTCAAAAAGGTAAGTATCTTACCTAACCTTGAATGGAAAAATTACCCCTTAGGCATCGAGTCTTATGTGCCATTTGTGAAGTGTGAAAAGCCGTGTACGCGAAGTGACGAGTACGTACTCGACCTTATATGTGCAAAATTTGATTGGGTTAAAGTCTTAGGCATTTTTGTGTAGAAAATTAGATAATTGTTGGCATTTATTAATGTAACAACTCAACTAGTCATTTTGAGATTTAGCGCGTCGTTCGGTAGTTTGAGGCCATGAGTAGCTTCACTTCGGGTATTATGACTTGTACGTGTAGTCAGAATTGAAGTTTGGGAAGTTCGGAGTTGATTTTGAGAGAAATAGTCTAATTTCAGAAGCTTTAAGTTGGAGGAGTTTGCTAAGGGTTGATTTTTAAGTAAACGACCTCGGAATCAGGATTTGAAGGTTCCAACAAATTCGTATGATGATTTTGGACTTGGGCGTATATCCGCATCGGGTTTTGGATGACCCGGGAGCATTTCAACGCCTATTGTGGAAAGTTGGCATTTGGAATAATTTTATAAAATTGGGATGAAGTGCATTTCAATGTTATCGATGTACGTTTGGGATTCCGAGTTTGGTAATAGCTCCGTACAATGATTCTGGCCTTAGGAACGCGTCCGAAAGTAGATTAAGAGGTCCGTAGGTCATTTTGGGATCATTTGGCGAAAGTTGGGAATTTAAAGGGTTTTGGGAAAGTTTAACCAGGAGTGGACTTTTTGATATCGGGGTCGGATTCTGATTCCGGAAGTTGGAGTAGGTTCGTAATGTCAATTATGACTTGTGTGCAAAATTTGAGGTCAGTCGGACGTGATTTTATAGGTTTCGGTATCGATTGTAGAAGTTTGAAGTTTCAAAGTTCATCAAGTTTGAATTGGAGGTTGATTCATAGTTTCGATGTTGTTTGGCATAATTTGAGACCTCAACTAAGTTCGTAATATGTTTTGGGACGTGTTGGTAAATTTGATTGAGGTCCCGAGGGTCTCGGGTGGAAATCGGATGGTTAACGGATCGAGTTTGGACTTGGAAGGAAAGCTGAAGCATCTGTCTTCTGGTGTAACCTCACCTGCGAGGTTTTGGCCGCAGGTGCGGAGCCGCAGAAGCGGCCAAGAGGGGGCGCAGATGCGGATTATTGTTGCGCAGAGCTGAGACCGCAAATGCAGTCATATCACCGCAGAAGCAGGACCGCACCTGCAGAGTAGTCGTCGCAGAAGCGTTGGCGCAGATGCGCATGAGGGCCGCAGAAGTGGTCAGCGACCTTGGCGTGGTGTCTCACATGTGCGAGACTTGTTCTATGGGCTGGGCAGTGTGGTCTTTAAATTGTAATTTTGGCTCAATTTCACTTCATTTCGTCCATGGGAGCCGATTTTGGAGCAGGTTTGGAGTGCCATTTTCATCCTCTATTATGGTGTAAGTGACTTCTTCTCATTTTGAGTTAAATATTTGGATTATATGATAGATTTTAACATGCAAACTAGTGGGAATTTGGGAATTTTGGAGGAAACCTAGAAATTTATATTTTTGGATTTTGACCGCAAAATCGGGCATGGAATTGGGAATAAATCGTATATTTGAGTTTGTAGTATTATGGGTAATGATTATCTCCGAAATTTTTCAGAATTTGGGCATGTGGGCCCGAGGATGATTTTTATCGATTTTTCGAGCGGAGTTGGACATTGTTGTAAATTGAATTATAATGAGTATTAG
The DNA here is from genome assembly GCA_000715115.1 of Nicotiana otophora. NCBI lineage: Eukaryota > Viridiplantae > Streptophyta > Magnoliopsida > Solanales > Solanaceae > Nicotiana > Nicotiana otophora. The sequence continues at coordinate 25,670 of AWOL01S0077751.1, read as the reverse complement.
AGTATATATTTATGGATTTGCATATTTATTGACTAGTTTTGGAGCGATGTGCATTGGTTTGAGTTGTTGGAAATGCTTTGGAGTCGGTTATGAAATTTCAGAGTGAGGTAAGTCTCTTTTCTAACCTTGTAAGAGGGAATTAAACCCATAGGTGAATTGATTTAATATGTGCTCCTATTTTTGGGGGCTACGTATGCATGAGGTGACGGGAGTCCATGCGTAGTTACTATTATGCTTATATTCGGGTAGTCTAGGACCTAAATCATATTATATGTGCGATGTTTGCGCCCTACTTGTTAATTTAATTGCTTAAATCATATTGAAACTTGATAAAGGAATTGTAAAAGGTTAAACTTCATTTTCTTGACCGTTAATGAAATTTGGTATTCCCTTGGATAATTTCCTCTTAATAAATCTTGAATTGGTTGTTGTAATGTATTTTCTCTTTTGTGGAGCGGGCCAAACGCCTCGGTAGTAGATAAATACATATATGGTTCGCATCGTTCGACCCTCGACAGTGCACAATTTAAATATTTATGTTGGATCGGGCCGTACGACCTCGGCATGATTTGCGCATGATAAATCTTTGGAACTAATAATAATTGATATTGCTTCATTGACTTGAGATATAAATTGTTAAATGACGAAAAATAAATCTGGAAAGTTCCTATTATTAAAGGAATTGTTTACTTACCTCTTGTTATTGGGTTTTTAGCTGTTTTATACAATCCATGCTTAATTATAATATCGGTATCTTATTATTAGCCCATAGTAAGTGTTGGAGTCGACCCCTCGTCACTAATTCTTCGAGGTTAGACTGGATACTTACTGGGTACGCGTTGATTTACGTACTCATACTACAGTTGCTGCACATTTTTGTGCAAGTATATATATGTCTAGTGGCATTGTGAGCGCATAGGCGCGATTATTGCGGGGATTTAGGTGAGATGTATCCCATGTCATGATCCGCAGCCAGCAGAGTCTCCTTTAGAGTTACTTATATATCTTTTCTGTCTAATTTGTATTCCGGACAGATGCTGTATTTTATTTTACTTCCTAGTTGATGCTCATGTACTTGTGACACCAGGGTTTGGGAGTGGTTATGGGTAGTTCAGTATTTTAGTTGCAAAAATATTATCATTTACTCTGTAAGTCTTATCTTTTACTATTTAATTGAAGGAAATTAGGATTTGAAAATATTAAAATGAGTAATTAAGTTAATTAATTATTGTTAGCTTGCCTGACAATGGCGTTAGGTGCCATCACAGCCTCCAATGGATTTTGGGTCGTGACAACATGGTATCAGAGCACTAGGTTTACTTAGGTCTCACGAGTCTAGTAGAGTCTTGTGGATCGGTATTGAGACGTCTGTACTTATCTTCGAGAGGCTATAAGACTGTTAGGAGCACTTCCCTTCTTGATTCCTCATCATGAGATTTGATCACTTTGAGGCTTATGCTTTCATTCCCTTCCTATTCAATATTATGCGACGTGAAGCGCTTGTTATAAATTGGGAATCGAGGAATTTTAATAGTACTACATATGTGGTGCGGGATGTTTCTCCCTGCGTATTTGATTAGGCTATTGTCGTCACCTTGCGGAAGCTCGTTCTATCGTTTCAGCTCAGTATCAGTATTACCTAAGGTTTTGAGATTTGGCATTGATTGTTATGATGATTCGTGCATTGCTATCGCCCAATGTTTGTGTAATAGTAGGATGCTTGTCTACGTATCGGGGCAGTGAATGATTTGAAAGGAGATTTTTCTTAATGCAGGATTCAGAGGTTCAGTATTTTATTTCTAGCGGAGGAAAGGCAATCGGACTAAGAATGTTCAGATTTGGGTTGATGGAGTAACAACACTTGGTATTTTCGAGCCTGGTGGAATCTTCATCCGTGATGTGGTATCGTCGTCCTTGATTGAATATGTTAAGTTCGTCGGTGTTATGGCCTTCTTCAAATTGCCTTTGGGGAAGAGTGTTGTGAATGGTATCGGGGAAGCGTTTGTCAGAGGCTGCAGTGTGCCGTGGTTCAGGATCGAATTAGTGATCCGAATGTTTATGGCACAAGGAAGATGATCTTTGGGGAGGTTTAAAGTTGGCGGCGATCTGTTGGTTCAGGTGTTACAGAGATGAATTTTGATTAAGGCAACAACTGGGCAGCGAAGGATGAGGAAGGACATGTGAAAGGTGTCTTGCAGTGGTTAAACTTCTAGAAGGCCAAGTGTAAGCAAAATAGAAGTCGAGTAGTTGCTTAAAGGAGAGGATTTGACCAAAGTGGGAGAGTCGCGGAGTGTCATATGGGTTCTATGGTAGGATAGCTACACGCATTGAGGAAAGTTTGGAGTGATTTGGGATTCATGATGGACAATGACTAGGTCTACGGGCTTAATTTGGAATATTGATTGCTATACGGGGGAAGGTTGGATACGACGGACATGAGTTGTATGATATGGAGAAGGATACATCATGAATTTGGATTGGAATGTATTATCGCACCTTTAGTTAATGTCCATGAGGAGTGAACAGACTTGTACAGCTGGTGAATGAGCACGGGCTCGGGATGGTTTATTGGTTTTGTGGTAATTGTACTCGGTGCAACGTTGTTGGAAGATGTCGGTATGGAATTTCCACAGGTAAGTTATCTCTGATGAGTAGGTTAGCGGTTTCATGAAGTTGGCGAAACTTCTACGAAGAATTATACCAGCTATCCGGTAAGGGATCGAATATGTGAATATGGCTAGTGATTCAGAGTGCTCATGAAATGGTTAACAAAAAGGTTGCTAGAAATTTGGCAGATTGGTTGTGCAAGATCATGTCAATGGGGAATAAGGAGTATTGGTGGGCTCCAGGGTTATGCAATGGTAGCTTCAAGCTAAGTGGGAGAGCCCCACCGTCAATGATTTAATTCTGTGGTTGTCTACTTATGAGGTTTCTGGTTATCGGTGTATTGGTGGGTTATTATGACTAAGAAAAGAAATAATTGGTGGTCATTTGAGCAAAGAATTTGGGGAATGTATGTTATATTTGGTCTTATCGATTCATGTTCAGGCTTTGGAAGGACTCGGAGTTTATGCTTCGTGTAGATGTGATGTACAAGGAAACTGAGTCAGTCGGGTACTTCTTTGAGAAGGTGTTCATGTGGTAGCAGGGACTTAGAGTTTGATCATATTTGGAAATAAGTCAGAGTGGGTGACTCTCAACAGCGGTCCTAGTGGATTCAAAAAATAAAAATAAAGTGCGGTGCCTAAGGAATTCTAGTCTGTAATATAGTTAAGTATCGAGCATTGTAACGGATTACGAAAGAGGGGATTGGAGTGTTTTATGTTATCTTCGGTCTGCGGTGTAGCATTGAAGGAATGAGAGAAAGTAACTTTGGACTTATAGAGAAATTATCAGAATGGGTGTACCAGTTGAAAATGCGAATGTGCACACAAGTAGGGTATGAGATGGTTCGTAGGTTTTGAGACAATATGGTCTTGTGAAATGGGGTCATTCAGGACGAGTGCGGATTTGGTTCATTACGCTTGAATGGAGCTATTATCAATATTTCCAAGGAAAATAGAGAATAAATTGTAAGAAGCGAAGTCAGTTGGCAATGGTTGAATTGGTATGATGGTGGCAATAATCAGTTCCTTCAGCATGTTAAGTTATACATGTGCCTTGTGGTGGTACGTGCGAGGCATGACGACTATCGTAATTGTTTTTTTTTATTATTATTTGGAGGCATTTAAGTATTATGGCTTGTTATGCATAGGTGGATCCCGGAAGAGTTATGGTGGTTTAGACCACTACTAGAGGATTATATTTTATGCGGTTATAGGAATTCAATCGCGTGTTGCTATGGTTCTCCTGAAATATGTTAAGTGAAAGGTTTCTATATGATGAAGTATTTATTCTATTAGTGGTTTAGGAGTTACGATGAAATTCTTGTACTCTTGCGTATTGGCATGATTAGGTGCAGTGAGTAGCATGAGAATTAGAAGTTGAGGATCAAGGTTACGGTTCGGTGTTGACAAGAATGTCACATGCTCGAATAAGCAAAAAAGGATTTAGATGTTTAGAGTAAGCTGGTATTGTCTTCAGCATCACCGGAGATCGGTGTCATGTGTAAGAGACTTTGTAAACTGATTTGCGGATCCTTGATTCATTTTACAGCATTAGTATGGCTGGTGGTATGGATGTGCAGACTTGTTACCTGGTGTGGAAGGTCGTGGAAGCATATTCCACATGATGATTGTATAAGTGTGACATATAGTCACTTAATTGATCAAAGATTGAAACCAAGTATGGAGATTGTGGTACTATCGCTAATATGGGAATTTGTGCCCGAAGGGCGCTCGGTTCATTTGGTTGTGAACTGTGGAAGTTTGTTCCATATTTGATGGATGATCTTGTGTGTCATAGGAAAATGGGGTATTATGGATCCTTGAAAGATTATTAGTACAGTGCGGTACGATCAGAATCAACGTGAGGTCCGTGAATGGACCTAAATGTGAATGTGAGCTCTATATCAGGCCGGATGTATTCATTTCAGCATAACGTTGTTTACGAAGTAGTCTTCGGGCCTTGGATGCTATTTTTGTCGTAAGCTATTCCATATAATACTTTATTATGCCATGTTGGTTGTGAGACGACTTGATTTTCCACACATATGTTGTGGTCCCGTGTACCTTGCGATGTTATATGAGCATGATGGCTCTCAAGATGCAGGTCATTTATATGTAGCGTATGGCGCTATCTGTCTCCCCAAGGATGGTATTATTCACTTGGCGTGCTTGTGGTCGACATTCGGATATTTCATAGTTATGAGCATTTTGCTCGGTAAGTAATTCCTTATAGATTTTTATGTGTGAATTTGGTGGCAAGCCTCCACGGGTATGTTGTTTGGATTGGGTGGCACACCACCACGGGTACCATGGTTGGACCGGGTTGCACGTCGCAACGGTATCATGCATGGATCGGGTTGCACACAGCAACAGTGTGATGTTGAGTACAGTTCCCCATATCTATTCTTGTGTGTTTTGTTTCTTATTTCTGAGGAAGGTTCGTAACATCCTTTTGGTTGTTTAATTATTTACGTGGGTTGAGTAATTCTTTCCAGAGTTTGTTTCCTTATGTATCACATTCGAGTTGGTAGCTTGTGGGCAAATTCTAGCATCATATGAGATTTTGGCAGTATCTGAGGTGGCTTATTGCCTGAGCAGCTTATAATGGGTGAGACGAGATTATTGGACCTGGGATCAGTGCGATCAGATATATATGAAGCATATTATAGAGCAAATATATTTATTGGGTTCATAATGAGGTAATGGTTCTTGTCAAGAGGAGAAACTCAATAATTTGTTGACTCGGCAGTTGGTTATAAATTTCTACACATCTTTTCCGTCGTGGCAGCATTTCAAGAATTAGAGTAAGACTTATATGTGTCATGAGGTGTGTTGTGGGTAACTGATTCATGGAATTATGACTATTGTTATCATAGGATGTTATTATGGTCATGTGAATTTCGTGGTACATGGTGTGAATTCAGCAAAGGTATGCAATCATGTATCGATGCATCGTGTAGTGATTGATACAGTATTCGTATGTTGGAAACATGTCTGGTGGAGAATTATGGATGTTGGAATTTGGCTCTAAGGCTTATTTTACTAAATAAAAAAAGGGAGGATCTTCAGACTGGCCCAAGCTAATGTGCTCAACTGGGTTGTGGTAGCACGGGTAGGTGCACGAGGTGTTAAACAGTGATTTCGGACAACTCTAGAGCAGTTCTTAGCATGTTCGAGGACGAACATATGTTTAAGTGGGAGAGAATGTAACGACTCGATCAGTCATTTTGAGATCTAGCACATCGTTCGGCGGTTTGAGGCCCAGAGTAGATTCACTTCGGGTATTATGACTTAAACGTGTGGTCGGAATTGAAATTCAGGAAGTTTGGAGTTGATTTGGAGAGAAAAATTCTAATTTCAGAAGCTTTAAGTTGGAGGAGTTAGTTAAGGGTTGAGTTTTGAGTAAACGACCTCGGAATCGAGATTTGAAGGTTCCAACATGCTCGTATGATGCGTTTGGACTTGGGCGTATGTCCAAATCGGATTTTGAATGACCCGGGAGCGTTTCGGCGCCTATTGTGGAAAGTTGGCATTTGGAAGAATTTCATAAATTTGGGTTGAAGTACATTTCAATGTTATCGATGTCCATTTGGGATTCCGAGTTTGGGAATAACTCCGTATGATGATTCTGTCCTTAAGAGCGCGTCCGGAAGTGGATGTGGAGGTCCGTAGGTCATTTGGAGAAAGTTGGGAGTTTAAAGGGTTTTGGAAAAGCTTGACTGGGAGTGGACTTTTTGATATTGGGGTCGGACTCCGATTTCGGAAGTTGGAGCAGGTCCGTAATGTCAATTATGACTTGTGTGCAAAATCTGAGGTCAATCGGACGTGATTTGATAGGTTTCGGCATCGATTGTAGAAGTTTGAAGTTTCAAAGTTCATTAAGTTTAAATTAAAGGGTGATTCGTAGTTTCGATAGATTTTGGTGTGATTTGAGGCCTCGACTAAGCTCGTAATGTGTTTGGGAGGTGTTGGTATATTTGGTTGAGGCCCTGAGGGCCTCGGGTGGATTCCGGATGGTTAACAGATCGAGTTTGGACTTGGAAGGAAAGTTGAAGCATCTGTCTTCTGATGTAACCGCACCTGCGAGGTTTTGGCCAGTGTTTTAAAAGGCGTGGGCGTAAGGCGTGGCGTTTTACATATGCCTCAGCGGGGCGTAAGCCCCATAGGTATTTAATTTTTAATATTTTATAAAATAATATAATGACAGTAAATATTTATAAACAGGTAAAATTGCATAACAATTGAAGAAAACTATATATATGTGTGCTCAATCCCCATAAAAAACTAATCAAAACAATCTATTATACATTACATACAAGCACAAGTAATTTGAGTCTAAAAGAATAAAGTTTTCTATATGGAGGAACAAAAAGGATGATTAACCTGCAATTTGAACTTTGAATTTACTGCTATGAAGAATAATGTAGTTCTCTTTGTATTTGTAAAAAAAATTAAATATTCGTTGCTTTTGGGAGATATTAGCAGAATAGCGGACAAGATATAATATTGGGAAAACCATGAATAAGGGCTTAAATCAATAAAAAAAGATCTTTACTTTTAAATTTAATACTTTTGAGTTCCTTTTTAAACCTTTTGAGTAATTACCAAATTGACTTTTGAGAATTTGAGTATTATATGAAGGACTAATTCAACAAATTTTGTTTTAATTTGAAAAAATCTCTGGGGCTTACTCCTTACTAAAAAAACGCGCCCCGAACGTCCGGGCGTACGCCCCAAATTGCGAGGTGTACGCCTCTTGAGACTTTCGCCCCACACCATCGCCCCGGGGCGTTTTTGATATGCCTTGCCCCGGGGCTCGCCCCAGAAACACCTTTTAAAATAGAGGTCAGGTGCGGAGCCGCAGAAGTGGCCAAGAGGAGGCGCAGATGCGAATTTTTGTTGGGCAGAGCTGAGACCGCATATGCGGTCATATCGCCGCAGAAGCAGGGCCACACCTGCGGAGTGGTCGTCGCAGAAGCGTTGGCGTAGATGCGCATGAGGTCCGTAGAAGTGGCCAGCGACCTTGGCGTGGTGTCTCGCAGGTGCGAGACTTGGAGCCACAGAAGCGACCTTCTCACCGCAGAAGCGGAAGTCGTGGCTGGGCAGTGTGGTCTTTAAATTGTAATTTTAGCTAAATTTCACTTTATTTTGTCCATGGGAGCCGATTTTGGAGCAGGTTTGGAGTACCATCTTCATCCTCTATTATGGGGTAAGTGACTTCTTCTCATTTTGAGTTAAATACTTGGATTATATAATAGATTTTAACATGAAAACTAGTAAAAATTTGGGAATTTTGGAAGAAACCTAGAAATTTATATTTTTGGATTTTGACTGCGAAATTGGGCATAGAATTGGGAATAAATAGTATATTTGAGTTTGTAGTGTTATGGGTAATGATTATCTCCAAAAAATTTCGGAATCCGGGCACGTGGGCCCGAGGGTGATTTTTATCGACTTTTCGAACGAAGTTGGAAATTGTTGTAAATTGAATTATAATAAGTATTAGAGTATATATTTATGGATTTGCACATTTATTGACTAGCTTTGGAGCGATAGTCATCGGTTTGAGTTGTTGGAAGGGTTTTGGAGCCGGTTATGGAACTTCAGAGCGAGGTAATTCTCTTTTCTAACCTTGTAAGAGAGAATTAACCCCATAGGTGAATTGATTTAATATGTGCTCCTATTTGTGGGGGATACATACGCACAAGGTGACGAGAGTCCGTGCGTAGCTATTATTATGCTTATGTTCGGGTAGTCTAGGATACAAATCATGTTATACTTGCGATGTTTGCGCCCTACTTGTTAATTTAATTGCATAATCATATTGAAACTTAATAAAGGAATTGTAAAAGGTTAAACTTCATTTTCTTGACCGTTAATGAGAATTGGTATTCCCTTGGATAATTTCCCCTTAATAAATCTTGAATTGATTGTTGTAAATGTATTTTCTCTTTTGTGGAGTGGGCCGAACGCCTCGGTAGCAGATAAATGCATCTATGGTTCGCGTCGTTCGACCCTCGGCAGTGCATTTATACTACACTCTTGCACATTTTGTGCAGGGCCAGGTATTGGAGATATCGGACTCGGGCAGAGTTAGTGTGTTGATCACAAGGATTCAAGGTAGAACTGCTTGGTCATCGCAGTCCCTTGGAGTCTTTCTATTTTATTGTACTGTCAATTCTTATTCGAACAGTAATGTATATTAGATCCTTGAGATCATTACATGTATTCAGTTAGAGTTTGTGACTCTGTATTACCAGTCTTGGGAGGTTGTTATAATTATTTCCGTTGTGGGTTTCAATTATCTTTCTTTTTTGAAAAACAAATAGCTTGAAATGAAATTGAAATCGGCTTACCTAGTCTTTGAGATTAAGTGTCATCACGACACCTCAGGTGGGATTTTGGGTCATGACACTGGGCCTGATGGTCTCCACCCTTTCTTCTATCAGAAGTACTGGCACATAGTTTCTGGCAAGGTAATCTAATTCTACCACATTGTATTTTCCACTTGCATTATCCCTCATGAAATAAACAAAATCAACCTCTGCCTCATCCCAAAGTGCCCTAATGCCACAATACTGAAAAAGTTCAGGCAAATAGGTTTGTATAACACCCTGTATAAGCTGATCACTAAGATCATTGTCAATAAAATCAAACCCTTGCTTCAGAAAATCATTGGCCCTACTCAAGCCAGTTGTTTAGCCAATAGAAGAGTTGCTGATAATTCCATTATGGTCCAAGAGTACATTACCCACTTTCAAAACATGAAAGGTAAGAATGACAATAAGATCCTAAAAGTGGACTTAGAGAAGGATTTTGATAGGTTAGAATGGTCTTTCATCAAAGAATCTCTTCTCTTCTTCAATTTCCCCACTAAACTAACCAACTTAATCATGTCCTGTCTCACTACAAGCCCCATCTCCATCCTTGTCAATAGTACCCAAACTGATTACTTCAAGCCCAGTAGAGGCATTAGGTAGGGGAATCCCATGTCACCCTATTTGTTCATCATATGCATGGAAAGGCTTTCCAGAGATATTGACAATGTTCTAACTGATTAGGATTGGTTCACTATCAGTATCATCAATAGGGAAGGGACTAGAATCTCCCACATGTTCTTTGCTAATGACCTCACTATGTTTGCTAGATCCAATAGGAAAAACTATGAGACAATCTTAGCCATCTTGGGTAATTTCAATGTTGCATCTGGGCAGAAGGTTAACCTCCAGAAATCTAAAGTGATCTTTTCTTCAAATTGCCAAGAAGAGTGTGCCACAATATGCAGTGCCATTTTAGAAATCAAAGGTACTAAAGACTTTGGAAAATACCACGGTTTCCCCATCTTCAACAGAAGGCCTAGGAATAGTAACTTCTAATTCATTGTAGATAACCTCAACAGTAGAATGGCAGGGTAGAAAATCAAGTTCCTGAACATGGATAGTCGAACCACTCTGGCCAAATCTTGCCTTAGTAGCATTCCAAACCATGTAATGCAATACATCCAGTTACCCTTCCAAATTACCAACCAAATTGATAAAATCCAAAGGAGTTTTATTTGGGGTAAAACTCCTACAAAAAGAAAGCTATACATGGTCAAGTGGGCCAGTGCCACCAAACCAAAAACAAGGGAGGGCTGGGCTTCCAACATGCCCATCTAAAGAACAAAACATGCCACATCAGTCTTACTTGGAGACTCTACGATAATACTACCTCCATCTAGACTAGGGTGATCATAGGAAAATACTGTAGTGGAGGAGGGAACAGGGTTAAGGCTAAGACTAAGACCTGAAAAAATGTTCAGAGGGATAGAAGATATGCACAAATTGCACTAGATGGGTGGTTCACAAAGGGGATAGGGTTAGATTCCTTACTGACACATGGCTTCTCAAGATGCAGCCATTGGATAAGATCCTTAATGGTCCATGGCACCACAGTGACATGAACACCAGGATAAATAAAGTGTACTCCAATAGAGTTTGGGATTTCAGCTCCATTCCCTATCCAATCACCCATGGCATCAACATGATAATCCAAAATACTTTCATTCCTACCTCCACCTCTGTTGAGGATAAACTAATCTAGAACCTTAATCCCAACGGTCTGTTTAGTACCAAATCAGTCTACTCATTCCTTGATGCGCTAATGCACAATAACAATTCTAATAAAGACTACTTCAGCTAGATTTGGAAGCTAAAGACCCCTAATAAGATTAAGTTCTTTATATGGCTCATGCAGCAAAACATGCTGCCTACAGGGAATCACTTACACCACATTGGCTTGAGAATTAATCCTTACTGCTACTTCTGTGATTATGTCATAAAAGACATAAACCATATCTTCTTTGAATGTGCTAATGTCAAAGGGTTCTGGCAATAATTGTTGCACCAGTGCAACCATGAGCCTAACCTTAGTGTCAATCCCTTTTCTATGCCAAACTGGGAAGACACATGGCATAAGTTTTAAAATGTGGAATACAATGCTTGCATCAAATGGAAACAACTATTGTCCTTCTGCCTCTGGGCCTTCTGGCTCACTAGGAACTCTAATGTCTTTGAAAAGAAAAGAAATCACATTAATGTAAACCAAATAATAGCAAAGGTTGTTGAATACCACCATGTAGCAGCCACGTCCAGGCCTGTTATAACAACAACCACCTTATACCTAAAGTGGAAACCACCAAATAAGGGCTTTTATAAGTTGAACACTAATGGAGATGCCTGCCTTAACACAGAGAAATAGGGTATTTGGGGGGGGAGGGGGAGATATTCAGAAACAACATGGGTGACTGGGTTTAAGGCTTCATGTGAGGGCTCCCAAACACTGATAGCCTCAGGGCAGAGCTCCAAGCCCTTTGGTTGGGGCTACAATAGCTCTACATCATGGTTTGTCATCTATTGTGATTGCCACTAACTTTGAAGTGGTGTTGGAAATGTTAAAGTATGGTAACTTAACTCACAACCCCATAATTTCTTAATGCAGGTATCTGATGGAGCAGCTGGGGAACTCAGTCATAGGCCATAGCTACAGGGAACAGAATCAAGTGGCGGACCTCCTTGCAAAGGAAGGAGTTAGGAAGGAAGTTTTTGACAAGACCCAAGTTTTGCCAGTTCCTCCGGTGTTTGCAGATGATGCAGTGTGGGCAGACATCTTAGGAATATTTTTTGAAAGAAAAATTAATGTTTCTAATAGTGATATATATATATATATATATATATATATATATATATATATATATATATATATCCAATTAACCAAAAAAAAACTAAAATGACAAGAAGATGTTTTACGTCAGTAGCATAGTCAAACTGAAGATATCGTCTCTAATGTAGTTGGCCTGATAAAAGTTCATATTCATGCCATTTCCAAACCTTTGCTCCATTTTCTCCTCCAAAATGGAGTAAATTCCAACATGGAGTAAAGTTACTCTAACCATTATTCCATTTTTTATTCCAAGAAAAAATATTCTATTTTATATTCTTCTCTCTTTTCAATATTATATTATTATCTTTTATTTTAAATTTTAATTTTCTTATTTATATTAAAGAAATTCTATCTTTTTTTCTTTTTTACATATTCATCACATATAATTTATATTGCTTTCTTATATAACCATTTAATATAAAATTATTTTATACCATAATTTTTAAAATAATATAATTTGTAAGCAAATATTATAGGTTATATATATTAATGGATAATTCAAATAAGAGTGAAATCATTGTGATACAAGATAATTAAATATATATTATATTATGGTCAAATTCAGAATAAATACTACATAAATATTCAACTTTCACCTCTAGTATGCTCTAATAAATGATCTATTAATGCATTATAAAGTGTAAAATGAGCATCTTTGTCCTTAATTATTTTGTGTCGAGCTAAAAATTATTCAAATTGGTAATTTTTATCTACTACCATTTCTACCGTTGGAGGCGAACATTCCCAATTATCTTGAATTGGTGCATTAATGTATATTCAATTTTATGCTATTATTATTATATTTGACGTAGTTTCAATTTTTATGTATTTTAATTTAATGTATTTCCAGTTTTAATGTATTTTCATTTAATTTATTTTCAATTTTCACTTCAATTTTAGCAACATCTAATATTTTATATTCGCACCTTTCAATTTTAGCAACATATAATATTTTATATTTGCACCATTCATTTTTTGAGATGATTATAAATTTTTTGTACAATTATAACCTATAATAAAATCAACTTATAATTTTACATAAAAATAATAAATGCACAAAAATTAATTTATTAAAATTATACGCCAAAGTTAAGATGTAAAATTAATATTATAAAGATATTACATAAATATAATTAGGTATATATAAAGAGATAAATTGAAAGAGTTAAATAATAAAAACAATAAGAAAGTAATATGGGATATTAATGGAGGATATGAATAGTGTCACTATTCATCCCACATTTTGAAGCCAAAAATTGGGGAGCATTGGAGCCAAATTTCTCCAAAACATGACTGCATTATGACAAAATGCAGCAGCTTTGGAGATGGCCTCATAAAGTATTTTCGTTTGTAATTAGAAAATTAATTTACCTTAAATTATGTTAATTTATCAGGATTAAGTGACAAATAAATTAAGACAAAAGAATATTTCATCATTAAAAGATGGACGTCTACTCTTGATAGTTAGATTTGCTATGTACCCAAAATTAAGTGTATCCTGAAATTTACTTTATTAGACGAAGCCACAACCTGTTGCCTCAACATAAGAGTAGGAAGTTGAGTCAAGAATCAAAGTGTGGTTCTTTTGGACTCAAATGATAAAAATAGGTGGAAAAAATTGACTATCATTTTATATATAGCGCGGTTATTCACCGCGCTAAACCTTAACGACACGTTTGTCCATTAAGGTATAGCACAGTAAATAACTGCTCTATATATGAACTCAAATTTGGCGAGAGGTATATGGCATATATAAGAGGCGCTATATTATAGCACCTCCTATATATGCACTATGCCTACTTAAAAAAGCGGGCCATCTCCTTCCCCGACCAGAAACCAGCAGAAAGCCAAACCCCCAAACCAACGGTCTCCCCTCCCCCCT
>AWOL01S0077742.1:9826-39597 GCA_000715115.1 Nicotiana otophora | reverse complement strand
CGACACTCAGGATGCTGCTCAAGAAACTATTGCTACTATTGTGGCTCAAGGTAGAACTAAGAAGGCTTCAACTCAGAAAAGAAAGGGTAAATCCACAAAGAGGGTTCAAGTACCCCGGGTTGAACATGAAGAAGGGGTGGAGCATGATGATCCAGTATCTCAGAATCCAGTGCTGCCCCCAACAGCAGCTCCAGCTCAGACAGCTATATCTCCAGAGGTGGGTTAGATGTTTAATGTTGTCAACAATGCTATGGAGATGTTTAAAGCCTTCATGGCCAACCAGAATGAGAGAAGAGATGAGATTCCACCTCAATCAAATAGACAGAACAATTCTGAGTCCTCAAGAGTGAATGAATTTTTAAAGTTGAGTCCTCCATTATTCCATGGTTCTATAGCTGATGAAGATCCAATGTTGTGGCTGGAGGGTGTCAAGCCCTCCCAGCGATGAAGGCATTTGATGATAAAGCTGTGGAGCTGGCTGCTTACCAGCTTAGAGATGTGGCTGGCACTTGATTTAAGATGTGGGAAAAGGAAAGAGATGAAGATGATGGCCCGCCTACTTGGGAAGAATTTGAAGAGGCCTTCATGGCTAACTTTATCCCGGAAGAGGATAGGGAAGCTAAGGCTACAGAGTTCGAACAACTCAAGCAAGGGAATAAAAGTGTACAAGAGTACTACATGGAGTTCATAAGGTTGGCTAAGCATGCTCCTCACATGGTTAATACAAAAAAAGCAAAGATTCGCAGGTTTGTTGGCGGTTTGGCTTACCAAATTAAGGATACGACATCAGCTGCAGCGGTAGGAATGACAACTTTCTCCTCTGTTGTGGGAATCGCCAAGCACTTAGAAAAAGACAGATAACAAAGAAGAGAAGAAAAAGAGCAAAACAAGAAAGCTCGGACAGCGAGTAGGTTTAATGGTACATCCAGCGGAGGTGGAAGGGGTTCCTCTAATAAGGAGTCATTAGCACCAGCTTAGTCCAGTCATCAGTCAGGTGTGGGTCTTCATTCAGACGTACTCAGAGTTATGAAAATCAGTCTCGCCAGAATCAGAATTTTAGGACAACATCATCACATAGCCAGAGTCATGCTAAGCAACATTCACAACAACAAGGTCTTTGTGGAACATGTAAGCGTCAACATTCAGGTTAGTGCAATCTCGGGTTTCATGGTTGCTATCATTACGGAGACATTGGTCATATAAAGGCCAACTGCCCAAAGTTACGACGTAATTTCAGTGATGGATCAACTCGTCATTCTAGTTCCTCAGTTACTATAGTTGCACCACCACAGGCTCGTGGTTCTTATAATCAGGCAGGGCATGGAGCAGGCAGAGGTGCGGATCGAGTTATTCAAGGAGGGGGACAACCCCGTTTGTTTGCTACACTTGATCGTCAGAGTGCAGAGGCATCTGCAGAAGTTATTACAGGTATACTTCTAGTCTGCTCACATAACGCTTATGCCATAATTGATCCAGGTTCAACATTTTCATATGTGACTCCATACTTTGCAATTAACCTCGGACTAGTACCGGAACAACTTAGTGAGCCATTCCTAGTATCTACTCCAGTTGGCGAGTCAGTGAAAGTCACAAGATTCTATAGAGGTTGTATAGTTTCAGTCCAAGGTCGCAACACCGAGGCCGATCTCATAGAGTTAGAAATGGTGGATTTTGATGTGATCATGGGTATGGATTGGTTGTTTTCTTGTTATGCCATGTTAGATTGTCGTGCCAAGATAATCAGGTTCCAATTTCCAAATGAAGAGGTCTTAGAGTGGAAGGGTAGTTCAGCATCGCTGGTAGGTAAGTTTATTCCTTACCTTAAGGCACAACGAATGATCGGTAAGGGGTATCTCGCCTATTTGGCTCACATCATTAATCCAAAATCAGAACCACCAGCTCTTCACTCTGTGCCATTTGTTAGAGAATTTCCAGAAGTTTTCCCAGATGACCTTCCCGGACTTCCTCCTGAAAGAATCATAGACTTTGGCATCGATCTCATGCCAGGCACTCAACCCATATATATACCTCCTTATAGGATAGCTCTAGCAGAACTTAATGAGTTGAGAGAACAGTTGAAAGACCTTCTTGGCAAGGGCTTCATTAGGCCGAGTGTTTCACCGTGGGGTGCCCCCGTCCTGTTTGTCAAGAAGAATGATAGGTCTCTCAGAATGTGCGTTGACTATCGGTAGTTGAATAAAGTTACCATTAAGAACAAGTACCCACTTCCAAGAATTGATGATTTATTTGATCAACTTCAGGGTGCAAAGTACTTTTCAAAGATAGACTTGAGTTCGGGGTACCACCAGTTGAGAATCAGAGAAGAGGATATATCTAAAACAGCCTTTAGAACTCGCTACGGGCACTATGAATTTCTAGAAATTTCCTTCGGGTTGACAAATGCTCCGGCTGCATTCATGGATCTCATGAACAGAGTTTTCAAGACATTACTTGATACCTTTATTATCGTGTTTATAGATGATATTTTGGTATACTCTAAGAGCAAGGATGAACATGCCGAACACCTCAGGATAGACTTGCAGACCTTGAAGGGGAATGACCTTTATGCCAAGTTTTCAAAATGTGAGTTCTGGTTGCAGTCCGTGGAATTCTTAGGCCATGTGGTATCTAGTGAAGGCATAAAAGTAGATCCTCAGAAGACAGAAGCAGTCAAGAACTGGCCTAGGCCGACAACACCAACCGAAATCAGGAGTTTCTTGGGGTTAGCTGGATACTATAGAAGGTTTGTAGAGGGATTTTCCTCACTTGCAGCTCCATTAACTAAGTTGACTCAAAAAGCAGTTAAGTTCCAGTAGTCAGACGCTTGTGAGAAGAGTTTTCAAGAGTTAAAGAAGAGGTTGACCACTGCACCTGTGTTAACCTGCCGACAGGTTCGGGTGGATTCACAGTGTATTGTGATGCCTCTAGAGTGGGTCTTGGTTGTGTTCTTATGCAAGATGAAAAAGTTATTGCTTATGCTTCCAGGAAGTTAAAGAATCATGAAAAGAACTACCCTACTCACGACTTGGAACTTGCAGTAGTGGTGTTTGCAATAAAGATATGGTGACACTACCTTTATGGCGAGCATTCTGAAGTGTTTACAGATCACAAAAGCCTCCAGTACATTTTCAAGCAAAAAGAATTAAATTTGAGACAAAGAAGGTGGCTCGAGCTATTGAAAGATTTTGACATCAATATCCTTTATCACCCGGGCAAAGCTAATGTGGTAGCAGATGCACTTAGTAGAAAGTCAATGGGTGTCTTGGCCCATCTTGCAGTACAAAGGCGATCTTTGGGTCGAGAAATTCAAAAACTAGCAAATGATGGGATTAGATTGGATGAGACCGAAGAAGGAGGTATAACTACTTATGCCTTAGCGCAATCCTCCCTTGTTGCGCATGTTAAGGCTAAGCAAGACGAAGATCCGTACTTAGTGAAGTTAAAAGAAGGAGTCAGAAACAAAGAAATCACTGTTTTTCACTCTAGGAAGTGACGGAGTTTTAAAGTTGAATGATCGGTTATATGTGCCTGATGTAGATGGTCTTAGAAAGGCCATGATGGAAGAAGCTCACAGCTCGAGGTACTCTATCCATCCAAGTGCTACCAAAATGTATCTGGACTTGAAAGGGTTGTATTGGTGGAAAGGCATGAAGAAGCAAGTAGCAAATCATGTGGCTAAATGTTTGAATTACCAGCAAGTCAAAGCCGAGCATCAGAGGCCTGGTGGCCTAGCTCAAGATATAGAAATACCACAGTGGAAATGGGAGATGATTAATATGGATTTCGTAGTAGGTCTACCTCGCNGGCATGAAGAAGCAAGTAGCAGATCATGTGGCTAAATGTTTGAATTGCCAGCAAGTCAAAGCCGAGCATCAGAGGCCTGGTGGCCTAGCTCAAGATATAGAAATACCACAGTGGAAATGGGAGATGATTAATATGGATTTCGTAGTAGGTCTACCTCGCACATACCGTAAGCATGATTTAATTTGGGTTATTATAGACCGACTGACAAAGTCTGCGCATTTCCTACCAGTAAAGACGACAGATTCCGCAGAGCAGTATGCGTAGGTGTACGCCAAAGAAATAGTCCGATTGCATGGTACTCCAGTTTCAATCATATCTGACAGAGGCCCTCAGTTCACGACGCATTTTTGGAAGGCATTTCAGAAAAGATTAGGTACCAAAGTCAATTTGAGCACCACTTTCCATCCACAGACCAATGGCCAGACAGAAAGGACCATTCAGACACTCGAAGATATTCTGCAGGCATGCGTTATAGATTTTGGAGGTAATTGGGATGATCACTTGCCACTTATAGAATTTGCTTACAATAACAGCTATCAGGCCAGCATTGGTATGGCTCCTTATGAAGCATTGTATGGGCGAAGATGTTGGTCTCCAGTGGGTTGGTTTGAACCAGCAGAGGTTCCATTGATTGGTCCAGAGTTTGTTTGTGAGGCCTTAGAGAAAGTCCAGCTAATCAGAGAAAGACTAAAAGCGGCTCAGAATCATCAAAAGTCCTATTCTGACAAGAGGCAACGTGACTTAGAGTTCATGGTTGGTGACAAGGTGTTTTTGAAAGTTTCACCAATGAAAGGAGTTATGAGGTTTAGTAGAAAGGGGAAACTTAGTCCTAGATTTATTGGACATTATGAGATTATAGAAAAGAAGGGAAATGTGGCTTATGAGCTAGCGTTGCCCGTTGAGTGTCCTATGTTCATCCTGTTTTTCATGTGGCTATGCTTAGAAAGTACATTCATAATGAGTCGCATATAATACCTGCCGATACCATAGAAATTAAAGAAGGCTTGACTTATGAAGAGGTACCTATAGAAATTCTCGATAGGCAAGTAAGAAAGTTGAGAACAAAAGATATAGCATCGGTAAAAGTTTTGTGGAATAATCATGATTCAAAAGAGGCTACGTGGGAGGTCGAGGAAGATATGATGAAGAAATATCCATATTTATTTGAGGAAAAAGGTATGTGAACCTAAGTTTGGCTTGGCATATATATTTTATTTATTAAATACAAGTTAGCATGTGTTTATGTCCTTGCTCCTTGCTAGATTACACTTAGTTGTTGAAGTAATTTAGTTTCTATCAGAGTATATTTAGTTATTTAATAATTTAGTGCCATGTCAGAGTATATTTAATTCATTAAAGTTATTTACTTTTTGCTGAAGTGTTGTGCTTTAGTTTTTGGTTGGTTATTGTGGTACCTCCTTGCTAGAGTGTGAGTAATTAGTTTATGAGCTGTGTATGGTGCCTACGAATGGCCTCTTATGGTATATTTGGTTGTTGTTGGTGTAGTTGTGGTATTGGTGACAGGGATATTTTTGGATAGTCCAATTTACAAGGGAAACTCTGCCGAAATTTTTGAAAATTTAGGGAGTTAGCCAAAATTTTGAGTCCCTTGGAAGAGTGAGTAGTGCTAAGAAAACTTACGAGGTTCAAGGACCTAAGGAATGATTGTTAGCTTAAGAATAAGGCCCTAGCAACATTCGAGGACGAATTTTGTTGAGGAGGGAAGATTGTAACACTCCTCAAATCTATAAAAGTTTCAAGACACGCTAAATATAGAATTTAATTTTTATAATCTTAAATTATACTTCTATTATGGATTTAAACCCTTGTGATTGATTTTGAGTTACTTCTCTATTTATAAATAATTGGATATACAATTAGGGGAATATTAATAATTTTAATGTTATTAATTATTAAAAGTAGGTATAATGAAATACTACTTAAAAAAAACCCACCAAAAACAAAAAAACAAAAAAAAAAGGAAAGGGGAAAAAACCAAAAAAAAGGAAGCACGTGCCTTAGCCCATAAAGGGCCGTGGAATGCAAAACTTTAAGCAAAGTCTTATACAAGAAACAAAACGTTGTTCTGTTTACACAGCAAACGCAAGGCACGCAGGCAACGAAAAGAAAATTCTAGGGTTCTTTACAAACCACTAATTCTTGAACTCAGGTATATAAATTCCCTATTGTTAATTATCCTACAATGGTAATAAGTAAAAATTGAATAGTTAATTCTCTTTTTTCTCTGTATCAACAGTAAATTTCATGTTTAGGTGAGAAACTTTAAAATTGATTAAAATGCACTGATTGTTGTAGAATTGATTGTTTGACTGGTGTCAATTGGACTGGAGCCTACGTATTGGCTCGAGAAGTTTTGAGGTGAGTTGATATAACCCTTTACTAAAGTGGTTTAACTCACAAAAGAACGCATACAAGGTGTTTGATGAATTGCTTAAAAGAGTTAATATGTACTTAATTGGAGCTATTGAGTACCTATTAACTTAGAATTGTTCTAGCTAAAGTTTAGATGATTTATTATGATATATGTGCATAAATTTTCAGAATTTTGTGTTATTCTTATATGCCATTTTCATGTTGAAAATTCATGAAAAAGCAAGAATCTTTAGAAATACTTTTAAATGTTTATTTCATTCTTATGCCATGCTTTACAATTAAGGATACCGGTATGAGTATGCATAGGATGTTCAGACTTGAAAAGTCACAAGAAGAAGTTTTAGAAAGAAAAGATTTTTGGGAGTATCCTCTATTCTGAGAAGGGGTCATCGTCCAGGCCGAGGGTCCTGACCAAGGCGTTGACTTCCTAAAACTACTTATGCCAAAGTAGGGAGCACACGAGCGGAGGGTCTAGTTGCTGAGAATTTGCCTAGCCAAGCTAAGGTATAGCACATGAGCGCTGAGAACCATGAAGCGAGTGGCACCTTGTGGATTGGGCCTATTCAATCAAGTTAGGATCGAACCCGTGCCGATCACACGGTGACTGAGACAGAATTAAGTCAGGATAGTTGAAACTCCCAAAGTATAAAGTGATGTATTTTTTTTTAAAAGAAAAAGAAAAGAATTTCTTTTAGAATATTCATAAACTGCTATTATGTAATTATTTTAGAATTGTTCTTATAAGCTTTATGTTTTATATGCATTTAGAATCTTTGCTTGTAATGTATACGTTATTAAAGTTTCGTCCTCTGTCGTTGAGACTCACTGAGTACAATGGATGGTACTGACGTTCTCTTTTGAGAACCTACGTTGGTCTGCGGTACAACATAGGAACCGGTTTTGTAGGCGAGCAGGCTACGGGTTAGGACTTCCCTCACTTCCAGTGCTATTGGTGAGCTCCGCTTTTGTTCGTGGAGTACTCCTTAGAGTCATATTTATTTAGCTATTTCTTTGTTCCCTTAGAGAACTGGCCAGGAAATCTCATGTCCTGAGCAGTGCGTCAGTTTATCAGTAGAGGCTTCATAGACACAGTCGGTGGATTAAGATTCAGATGTTTTTGATAATAACTTAGCAGTATTTCAGTAGTTACTACGAATAAAGTTTTGGAGTTGATTTATTTTAAATATTTAAATTAATCAAAAGTATTTGGTTAAAGTATTGCCTTGTTGCATATAAAGTTTGAAATTATAATAGATATGATAAGCACAGATGGTTCACTCTGTCATGTTTAGTGATCGGGTGGCGGTCACGGCTTGTTCAGAAAATGGGTCGTGACAATATTGGTAGGTTGGAATTGGACTTTTGTTCAGTCTTTTATAAATGTTGATAGATTATAAGAGAAACTAGACCTGTATAAACAAGTAAGGGCATGAAATTTTCTTTTGCTATTATACATTAACTTTGAAAGACCGCTGCTTGTTTGGATGGTTGTTATGTATCCTTTCATAATATACCGTATAGTATTGTATTGTATTATTTTGATGTATACAATGTTTGAATAGATTGCATTGTTTGTCATCGTTTTATTAATTCATGCACCCACAATATGAAAAATAAACTTGTAATATTATAAAGAAAAAATAAGGTACGGGGTAGAATTATTATATAAAAAGATAGGATAAAAGATAAAATAGGATTATTTAATAATAAGGAAGGACAATATGAGGGAAAAAAAGAGAAGGTAATAACGCGACCACACCAAATAGATCGTTCCATAAAATGACGGATTTAACGACACGATACAATAAAATTTAAGTAACAATCAAAATAAACATTTTATTTAAAGTAACAATACGATACAATACAATAGGCAACAACCATCCAAATAACACAGAATAGCTATGTTGCGCGGACTCTCCAAAACAGCTGCCGCACCGGTGTCGGATCCTTCAAAACTACACTATTTTTGGAGGATCCAACACGCACCTATTGATATATTTTCGGAGAGTCCAAGCAACATACCGGAATAGTCACATTGAGAAGGAAGAACACTTTCAAAGGCAAAAGGCCAGGGGAAGATACCGTATGTGATCCATGGATCTCCAATCGGGAAACCACATCCGAGCTCCGTGGCTAATCTGTGATCTTCGAATTTTTCTCTCGTTAAGGGTGGAGAGATCATATTCATTCCATCACATCCCTCGGTAGTTTTTTCCCTGATAAAAGGAAGGTTTGACTTATGAACACAAGCTGTATGTGTTGGCATAATTTAATGTTAAGTTATAATCATGAACTGGCAACATGTTCTATGAAATTAAATAGTAACTGATTATTCAAAAAGAAGCCAAGACGTGCAGTGCGGGATTATAAACTATGATTCTACTACTTCTGCAGTTCTGCGTTTATACTCAGCCTTTCTCCTTTTATTAACTATTCATGTAATTGTCCTTTATTCTGCTTATGTTTAACAGGTCATCTTTTAACTACTGAAATTTTCAGTCAACCAATGAAAGCTTACAGCTCATTTTTTTTCATCTTAAACTAGAATCTCTAAGCAAACTTAATTCTTATCAAACACCACCTTTTTCACCAGAGTATACTACCCATTCAAGAAATAAGAGAGAGACCTTGCTCGTTTTGAGAGATTCTGTGTTCTTTATACAAAAACTCCATATTGCATCATATACATACGAGAGAAAGAAAGAGAGACATGGCTTATGCTGCTATTACTTCTCTTATGAGCAGCATACAACAATCAATGGAATCGACTGGACTTGTCCTGCAATTGTTCTATGAAAAGCTTGAATCCTTGAGAGCTATTATGGAGAATCCGTGCAATATAACAGGTGATCTTGAGGCATTAACAAGCTTGGAAGCGCAAATCGCAGAGCTAGCAGACGAAGCAGAATATAAGGTTGACTTGGAATCAAGAAATATTGTTTTGCCCGAAAATGAAAAAAAACAAAGAAGAGCTTTTGTGAATCTTTATTCCCTCGTTAAAGAAGTAGTAGGACGCATTGATTCAATGATGAAGAAGTGGATGGCAATTCAAAACAAGCTCAAGAACATCCAAGATCTTAAAGAACAAAATTTGTCTCTTGTCAGTCCGTCACGACATGACTTAAAGCCTGAGGATAAGATGGTTGGCCTTGAAAATGAATTCGAGATGATGCAGGATCAACTTGCTAGAGGAGCAAGGGAACTAGAAGTTGTCTCAATTGTCGGGATGGGGGGCATCGGCAAGACAACTTTGGCTAACAAAATCTATAGTGATCCATTCATTATGTCTCACTTTGACATTCGTGCAAAAGCAACTGTTTCACAAGAGTATTGTGCCGGAAATGTGCTTCTAGGCCTTCTTTCTTCTATAAGTGGAAAAACCAATGAATTTCATGAGCAGCAAGACGATGATCAACTAGCAGACCGACTACAGAAGCTTCTAAAATGCGGGAGGTACTTGGTAGTCATTGATGACATATGGACTAGAGAAGCATGGGATGATATAAAGCGATGTTTCCCAGACTGTAACAATGGGAGTCGAATACTCATGACCACTAGGAATGTGGAGGTGGCTGAATGTGCTAGCTCAGGTAAGACTCCTTATCATATGCGCCTGATGAATTTTGATGAAAGTTGGAGTTTATTGTACGGAAAGGTCTTTGTGAAAGACCGTTTTTCCCCTGAATTTGAACAACTTGGCAAAACAATTGCACTAAATTGTGGTGGATTACCTCTAGCACTTGTTTTGATTGCTGGACTTCTCTCCAAAATTGGTAAATCATTGGATGAGTGGAAAAGTATTGTCAAGAATGTAAGTTCAACGGTAAACACAGAGGTTAATGTCCAATGCATGAGGGTGGTTGCATTAAGTTACCATTACTTGCCTCATCACCTAAAACCGTGCTTTCTATATTTTGCAATCTTCCAAGAGGATGAATTGATTTTAGTCAATAAACTTGTGGAATTATGGGCAGCAGAGGGATTTTTGAAGGTAGAAAAGAGGGAAAGCATAGAAGAAGTGGCAGAAAAATGTCTAAAAGAACTTATAGATAGAAGTTTAATTTCCATCCGCAATTTGAGTTTTGATGGAAAAATTGAGCTTTGTGGAATGCATGATGTGACCCGTGAACTCTGCTTGAGAGAAGCTCGAAGCATGAACATTGTGAATGTTACAAGGGAAGAGGAGTATCAAAATCCATCTGTGCAATCTATGCATTTTTCCTCTAAGAGTCGAGGTCGGATCAGTATCCAAGTGATCAAGTATGAGTCTATTACTGAGAAAATACTGGAAAGGTATCCTAAAAATGAGGTTCGTTCTATTATCTGTTATAGAGTGAATATGTTCATGCCAAAGTTGTTGCATTTCAAGCTAGTAAGAGTACTAGATCTTGCTTTAATGGGATTTTCTGCTTTTCCCAGTTCGATTCTTGATTTAATTCACTTGAGATACCTAGCTTTGAGGCTTTCTCCTGGCTTGCAGCATTATCTAGGAGAAGAGATTTCCTCATCTTTTGCAGTAGACATTCCTCCATCGATAGCTAGCCTATGTTATCTGCAAACTTTTATACTTAGACTTTTACAACCTAATGCCCGGAAATATCCTCTGGTATTACCAAACGAAATTTTGACGATGCCACAATTGAGGCACCTCCATTTGGACTGGAATTATTTGCAGTATCATGAGCCTACGGAGAAAAGTTTGGTTCTGAAAAATTTGCAATGTCTGTCTGGATGGAATCCTTGGCATTGTACTAGGTCCGTCTTTAGACAATTTCCCAATTTAAAGAAGTTGCAAATATGTGGCATCTGGGAAGACTTTCGTAGTCGCAAGGACCTCTATGATTTTCACTACTTAGATAAGCTCGAGGAATTAGATTTTGTTCTTACTTATTCATCTTCTGCTTGCTTTTTGGAAAGCATTACATCTTCAGGCCTTTTGAGGTTCACGAGGCAAAAACGACGCGCAATTTTTCTGGAAAGATTATCTCGGGCCCTTCCTCCTACAGAAACTTTTCCATATTCAATCCTTCCTCCTCCAGATGCTTTTCCGCTGAACCTCAAAAAACTGGCTTTTTACGGGACTTGTTTGCAGTGGAAGGATTTGAGCATTGTTGGTAAATTGCCCAAACTCGAGGCCCTTAAACTGGGAATTAGTGCCTGCATAGGCATGGAGTGGAAGGTAGTTAAGGATGGTTTTCCTAACTTGAAGTTTTTGCTACTGGAACGTTTGGAGTTTCGCTACTGGAGAGCCAGTTGTGATCACTTTCCATGCCTTGAACGGCTATTTCTTGAACATTGCTGGGATTTGGATTCAATCCCTCAAGATTTTGCAGATATAACCACCCTTGCACTAATTGATATTAGTTGGTGTGCAGAATCTGTTGGGAATTCCGCCAAACAAATTCAAGAGGATATTCTAAACAACTATGCAAGTTTTGTTGAGGTCAATATCCATGAGCCTCAGTAAGACATCTTCTCCCTTGATTTACTTCTTATAATTGTTGCTTGTGGTTGTATTTTTGTGTCAAAATTATAAATGCTAAGGCTTGTTTGGTCAAGAGTATAGTAAACAGATAGTCTTACGTTAGATTCATAGGTTAATAATCCTCTTAAATGTCCATGATTCTTAGTTTGCTGCTCTAGTAGCCATACTTTCATTAGCGGGCATGTCCAGTAAGAATTTAGTTCTGCGCACTGCTGTCCAGTAAGAATTTTGATCTACAACAACATATAACTCTTCATAGTAGGTTTGATATAGTAACCTAGATAATAGAGCAATAACCTGCTCTAATACGTTAAATCACACTGATAGTGTGAAAATCATCTTCTATAAGTTAAATCCATCAAATAATAATGCGTAACATGTTATACCTGCATGCTCATTCTTTCTATAATAATTTTTCTTGTTCATTAATTTCGAGAAATCTAACATTTTATTTTCACTATTGTGGATTTTCTTTTTTTTTTTTCCTGCAGAAACAAGTGACGAGGACCAAGCCCTGTGTCAGCTACTTCGCACTATTAATATTTGAGGAAGCACACTTGCTCTAATTGATGTAACCGACTGTGCAAAATCTGTTGGGAATTCCGCCAAGCTGATTCAACAGGACATTGAAGATAACTATGCAAGTTCTGTTGAGGTCCATATTAGGTTGGAATTGGATTTTTCAAATTTCCATGGATTTTTCATTTTTGTTGTGTTTGTTCTAAATATTGGTAGGTTGGAATTGAATTTTTGTTCAGTCTTTTATAAATATTGGTAGGTTATAAGAGAAACTAGACCTGTATAAACAAGTAAGGAAGTTAAACTTTCTTTCGCTATTATACATAAACTTTGAAAGAGAAGGGGAGCCTCGGCGTAAAGTTGTTGTCATGTGACCATTAGGTCACGGGTTGGACCTGTGAAAACAGGTTCTTGCAGAAATGCAAGGTAAAGTTGCATACAATAGACCCATGTGGTCCGGCCTTTCCCCGGACCCCGCGCATAACGAGAACTTAGTGCACCGGGTTGCCCTAAACCTAAACTTTGAAAGACGACTAAATAGCACAGAATAGTCACACGTTCTTACTTATCTCATAAATAGGATGCATTAATTCACATAACAAGAATCAAGTGAAAAGATGCCTTACTATCGTGTTGAAAATAAATTGTCCGGTGAATTTACATGTCACGACCCAATTTCACCTATAAATCGTGATGACGTCCAACACTACAGCTAGGCAGGCCAACCAATAAATTAAGCATATATCGATAAAATTTAAAACCAAAAAAATAATAATAAGACACTAAATTTTACCAATGTGTGTGTGCCAAAACCTGGTGTCACAAGTGTATGAGCATCTAGTAGATTATACAAAGCCTCTAATATTGTCTGAAATAAAAATAGATAGAATGAAAAATACAAGGAGAGACACTAGTAGCTGCAGAACGGCTCAGAAAGGCAGCTCACCACTATGCCCCTGGATAACGTGGGTGTAAGACGATAGGTCCCCCACTAGTACTTGCCTCAGGTCCTGCACAAAAAGTGCAGCAAGTGTAGTATGAGTACGTAAACAACGTGTACCCAGTAAGTATCAAGCCTAATCTCGAAGTGGTAGAGACGAGATGACCGACTTTGACACTCACTATAGGTCAATAATAATAATTGAAATAAAACTAGAATATTTAAATCAGCATGATTCACAGAATATAACAATAATTTATTTAACCAGCAAAAATAATTAAATTCCTTCAAAATGCAACAATTCTCAATATATTAATTGAATCCATCAATTTCAATAAAACATTCCAATTTATGAAATAGCTTTACAAGCTGCAATTCAATTTCAATAAATTTCCAATTTATCAAATAGTTTTACAAGCTGCAATAAACTGTTCAAGTATCGTGTAGTTATTATTATTATTATTATTATTATTATTATTATTATTATTATTAAGGACGATTTCTGTCGAGGACGTACGGCCCGATCCAGAGTGTCGTGTACACTGCCGAAGGACGTGCGGTCCTGTCGAGGCGTTCGGCCCGCTCCACGAGAAAGGAGGACATTTTCTTATGTACCTCCGGAATGAGAGTATTTATTGTAATATTTATTTGAGAGGATAACAATTTATTACAATAATTAATTAATCTAAAAATAATTTAGCATATGAGAATTTCATCTTTTAATAACCTTGTCTAACAATTCACAATATATTCATATATATCAATTAATATTAAATAAATAAAGAATACCATTTACACAAGTAATTCATGCTTTGAGTCCTAAACTACCCGGACTTTAGCATTTATAGTAGCTACGCACGGACTCTCGTCACCTCGTGTGTAGGTAGCCCTCACAATTAGCAACAATTATTTAATTTAATCACCTATGAGGTAATTTCCCCCTCACAAGATTAGACAAGAGACTTACCTTGTCTCAAAGTCCACTTTCCGATTATCGCGTCGCGTAAAATTCTCGATTCGATGCCGAAAAATCGGAAACTATCCAAAAATTATATAAAATAATTAATATATTCTCAATAATTCTAAATTGATATATTAAATAAATTACCCTATCCAAAATAGTAAAATTCATAAAATTCATCCCGGGCCCACGTGCCCGGATTCCGAAAATTTTTGGATGAAAACGTTACCCATAATCTCAATAACTCAAATATATAATTTCTATCCAATTCCATAACTAGTTTCGTGGTTAAAATTCCATTTTTATAAAAATCTAGGTTTTTTACCTAAACCCTTGATTTCTAAGATTTACTAGTTATAATCTACTCATAATCCATGTATTTAATTCAAAGGGTGTAGAATTAACTTACCTCCAACTTGTTAGTTGAAAACTCCTCACAAAAACCTCTGAAAAAATGCCCGAAAATGGAGGGAAAATGGGCTCAAAATGTCTGAGCCCCGACTTTTTAACCATTCTGTCCAACAGGCATTTGCGCACCTGCGGAAGTTGTATCGCACCTGCGGCTTTCGCACCTGCGGTAAAGCCTCGCAGATGCGAGCTTAGCTTGACTGCCCAGTTTCCGCATCTGCAATATATTTCTCGCACCTACGCATTCGTAGGTGCCCCCGAGATTCCGCACCTGCGATGGCAGGCCTCCCTTCCCTTTTCGCTTCTGTGCATAAACCTCGCATCTGCGAGAGGCGCACTTGCGGCTGTCCAAGCGCAGGTGCGAACGTACCAGAAGCAGAAGGCTTCAGCTCTTCTTCAAAATTTCCAAAAATTGATCTGAGCCTCGTCCAGTTAACACTCGGGGCCCCCGGGGGCTCGCCCGAACATACCAACAGGTTTGAAATTACAAAACAGACTCGCTCGAACACACGAAACATGTAAAACAACATCAAATCTAGGAATCATACCTCAAACTAAATTGATTCAAACTTAAGAATTTCAAGTTTCTTTAATTTACTTCCAATGCGCCGAAATATACTTAAACTACTCGGAATGACGTGAAATTTTGCGTGCAAGTCTTAAATCAATATACGAAACTATTCCCAAACTCGGAATTCCAAACGGACTTCAATTACTCAAAAACCTACTCCAAACCAAATTTAAAGAATTTTAAACCTTCAAATAGTTGATTTTTACTATTAAGCGTCAAAACGCTCCCGGATTATCCAAAACCCGATTCAGACATACACCCAAGTCCAAAATCATCATACAAACCTATTGGAACAGTCAAATCCCGATTCCGGGGTCGTTTTATCAAAATGTTGACAGAAGTCAAACTTGGCCATTTAAAGCCAACTTAAGGAACCAAGTGTTTCGATTTCCACCCAAACACTTCCAAATCCCGAACCAACCATCCCCGCGAGTCATAAATTAATAAAAGCATGTTCGGGGAGTTTTATTTTAAGGAACGGGTTTCTAAAAGTTAAAATGACCGGTTGAGTCATTACATTCTCCACCTCTTAAACAAGCGTTCGTCCTCGAACGGGTTTAGAATAATACCTGATGTCCTCCTCGGCCTTCCAAGTCGCTTCCTCGACTGGTTGGCCCCTCCACTAGACCTCTACTGCAGAAATCCTCTTGGACCTCAACTGGCGAACCTGTTTATCAACAATGGCCAATGTCTCTTTTTCATAACCCAAACTCTTATCTAGCTGAACTTTGCTGAAGTCCAACACATGTGACAGGTCAGCATGATACTTTCGGAGCATTTAACATGAAAAATCGGACGAACTCCCGATAGACTGGGAGGCAACGCAAGCTCATAAGCAACCTCCCCAACTCGTCTCAACACCTCAAATGGGCCTATAAACCTTGTGCTCAATTTCCCCTTTTTCCAGAATCTCATGATTCCCTTCATCGGCGAAACTTTCAAGAGAACTTTTTCACCTACTATAAATGATAAATCACGCGCTTTCTTATCTGCGTAGCTCTTCTGTCTGGACTGTGCTGTACGAAGTCACTCTTGAATCAACTTTACCTTTTCTAAGGCATCCTTCACCAAATCAGTATCATATAACTTAGCCTCACCGGGCTCAAACCACCCGATAGGCGAACGACATCGCCGACCATATAAAGCCTTAAATGGAGCCATCTCAATGCTGGATTGGTAACTGTTATTATAAGCAAAGTCCGTCAATGGCAAGAAACGATCCCACTGACCTCTAAAATCAATCACGCATGCCTTGAGCATATCCTCCAAAATCTAAATTGTCCGCTCTGACTGCCCGTCGGTCTGCGGATGAAAAGTTGTGCTGAGCTCTACACGGGTCCCCAATTCACTCTGTACTGATCTCTAGAAATGTGAGGTAAACTGATGGCCTCTATCTGATATAATGAAAATTANATCTGATATGATGGAAATTGGCACACCGTGCAACCGAACTATCTCCTGAATATAAATCTGGGCCAACCTCTCTGAAGTATACGTAGTCACAATAGGAATAAAATGTGCCAACTTGGTCAACCTGTCAACAATCACCCAAACTGCATCAAACTTCCTCAAGGTCCGCGGCAACCCAACTACAAAGTCCATAGTAATTCGTTCCCATTTCCACTCTGGTATAGTCATCTGCTGAAGTAGGCCACCTGGCCTCTGTTGCTCATATTTAACTTGCTGGCAATTTAGACACCTAGCTACATACTCAACTATGTCCTTTTTCATTCGCCGCCACTAATAATGCTGCCTTAGATCACGATATATCTTTATAGCACTCGGATGAATAGAGTACCTGGAACTGTGTGCCTCCTCTAGGATCTTTTTCCTCAGTCCATCCACATTAGGAACACATAAACGACCCTGGAGTCGTAGAACACCATCCGCACCAATAGTGACTTCTTTGGCACCACCTCGTAGTACCGTTTCTCGAAGAACCATTAAGTGTGGATCATCATACTGGCGAGCCTTGATCTGTTCAAATAGTGAAGACTGAGCTACAACACATACAAGAACTCGGTTGGGCTCTGAAATATCCAGCCGTACAAGTCGGTTGACCAAGGACTGAATATCCAAAGCTAATGGCCTCTCTTCTGCTGAAATGAAAGCCAAACTACCCATACTCTCCGCCTTTCTACTCAAGGCATCTGCAACCACATTTGCTTTACCCGGATGATATAGGATAGTAATATCATAATCTTTCAGTAATTCCAGCCATCTGCGCTGCCTCAAATTTAGGTCCATCTGCTTGAACAAATGCTGCAAACTGCGATGATCAGTATAAACTTCACAGGACACCCCATAAAGATAATGCCTCCAAATCTTAAGAGCGTGAACAATCGCAGCTAACTCCAAATCATGTATTGGATAATTCTTCTCGTGGGGCTTCAGCCGACGCGAAGCATATGCAATAACTCGCCCCTCCTGCATCAATACATAACCCAAGTCTACGCGTGAAGCGGCACTGTATACATCCCCGAACCGGAAGGCAACACTAACACTGGTGCTGTAGTCAATACTGTCTTGAGCTTCTGGAAGATCACCTCACAATCATCGGACCATCGGAACGGAGCACCCTTCTGGGTTAATTTGGTCAAAGGCGCTGTAATAAACGAAAAACCTTCCACGAATCGACGATAATAAGCTGCTAAACCCAGAAAACTCCTGATCTCCGTCGCCGACGTGGGACGATGCCAATTTTGAATTGCCTCAATCATTTTGGGATCAACCTTAATACCTTCGCCCGATACAATATTCCCCAAAAATGCAACAACCTCTAGCCAAAACTCACATTTAGAGAACTTAGCATATAGCTTTTGTTCCTGTAATGTCTGAAGCACGACTCTCATATGCTTCTCGTGCTCCTCCTTACTGTGCGAGTAGATCAAAATGTCATCAATGAAGACAATAACAAATGAATCAATATATGGCCTGAATACCATGTTCATCAATTCCATAAACACTCTCGGGGCATTAGTTAAACCGAAAGACATTACCAGAAACCCATAATGACTATATCTAGTACGGAAAGCAGTTTTCGGGACATCCGAATCTCGATTATTCAACTGATGATACCCCGACCTCAAGTCGATCTTAGAGAACACCCTAACACCTTGCAACTGATCAAATAGGCCATCAATACGCGGCAACAGGTACTTGTTCTTAATAGTAACTTTGTTCAATTGGCGATAATCAATACACATTCGCATTGTGCCCATCCTTCTTTTTCATAAATAATACCGGTGCACCCCAAGGCGATACACTCGGTCTGATAAACCCTTTGGCTAGTAACTCTTCAAGTTGTTCTTTCAACTCTTTCAATTCTTTCGGAGCCATACGATACTGTGGGATAGATATAGGCTGAGTATCTGGAGCTAAGTCAATACAAAAATTAATATCACGATCAGGTGGCATACCTGGAAGATCTAAAGGAAATACATCAGAGAACTCTCGAACTACAGTCACTGAATCAATAGCCGAAGTCTCTGCAGTAGTATCCCGAACATAGGCTAGATAAGCCAAACAATCCTTCTCAACCATGTATTGAGCCTTTATAAGATTAAATGAACTAACAGACGAGCTCTTCCACTCCATCCTAGGCAAAGATGGAATAGCCAAGGTAACAGTTTTGGCATGACAATCTAGAATAACATGATATGGAGATAACCAGTCCATACCTAGAATAATTTCAAAATCGGTCATCTCAAGCAATAAGAGATCTTTTCTAGTTTCATAACCACTAAATGTAATAATAAAAGACCGTTAGATCCGGTTCAGAATAACAAAATCGCTTACAAGAGTAGACACATAAACAGGAGTACTCAAGACTCACGAGAAACACCCAAAAAATTAGCAAATAGAGATGACACATACGAATACGTAGATCTTGGATCAAATAATACTGAGGCATCTTTGCCGCAAATAGAAATAATACCTGTAATCACAGCATCCGAGGCCTCTACATCTGGTCTAGCAGGAAAAGCATAGAACCGAGTTGGAGCGCCAACTGGCTGCCTCAGCCTAGCTGACCTCCACCTCTAGGACGACCCCTACTCACCTGTCCTCCACCTCTTGGTGGTCGGACTACTGGTGGAGCAACTGGTCCGGTAAGCATAGGCTGCTGACCCTGCTGTACTGGTCTACCCCGAAGCCTGGGACAAAATCTCCGCATGTGACTCGGATCCCCGCACGCGTAACAACTCTTTGGTGCGGTGGGCTGTTGACTAAAACTCTGGCCCTGGGAACTGAATACCCACTTGGGAGGATCCTGAATAGCTGGTGGGCGATAAGAACTCTCTGGTATAGCACTGAGATAAGGTCGCACTGGAGCACCCCGAGGAGGTGGTGGTGCTGGATATGGGGGCCTACTGGACTGTCCTCTCATGAACTGACCTCTGCCCCGAGACGGAGCACCTCTGAACTCTCCAGAATACCTGAATCGCTTATCTCTTATAATCTATTCCCGGCTCCGCTGACGTACACCCTCAATCCTCCGGGCTATCTCCACGACTAGCTCATAAGAAGTACCCATCTTAACCTCTCGAGGCATAGTGGCCTAAATGCTAGTATGTAAACCAGCTACAAACATCTGCACTCTCTCCGCCTCAGTAGGGAGTATCATAAGTGCATGAAGAGAGAGTTTAGAGAACCTCACCTCATAATCGGCCACTGACATCTGACCCTACTGGAACAGCTCAAATTGAAATTGTAACTCTTCCCTCTGGGAGGGTGGAATATACGTGTCTAGGAAGATACGGATGAACTTGTCCCAAGTCATAGGAAAAGAATCTATTGGTCTGCCAAGAATTTAAGACTGCCACCATCTACGGGCTCTGCCCTCTAGCTGAAAAGTAGCAAAGTCTACCACGTGAGACTCCAACATCCTCATGTTGTACAGTCTATCCTTGCACCGATCAACGAAATCTTGGGGATCCTCATGTCGCTCACCCCCAGAGACAGGAGGATGTAGTCTAGTCCATCTGTCCAATAGTTTCTGAGGATCAGTGGCTGCAACTGGCCTGGGCTCAGGTGTAGCTGCTGCCACTAGCTGGGCTCTACCCACGGGTAGTGCACCCTGGGTCTGATATACAACAGCTGCCATTCTATGAGCATGTGCGGTAGGAGTCTGTGCTACCCTGCCCGCCTGAGATGTGGCTGGGTCAGCCAGAAATAAACTGGCATGAGTCATATTGTCTATGAATCGCAGCATATGACCCATAACATCCTGAAATCCTAGTACAGATATGAAATCCACCGGAGCTGGCTCTGCCACAGGCACTTCACCCTGCTCCTCAATAATAGGATTCTCTGTTGGACCCACTGGAAGCATAACTAGAACAGTTCTGGGATGTCCTCGCCCTCTACCACGGGTTGGAGCCCTCTCTCGGCCTCTGCCTCGGCCTCTAGCAACTGGGGGAGTAGCTCTTCCCTGGTCTGGAACCTCATTCGAGCACGTTTTCACCATATGTGAGAGAATAAGAGAAGGATATTTAGTACTACATTAATTGCACGATGGAATATGAAGAAAGGTAATTTCCTAACACCCTATAGCCTCTCGAAAATAAGTACAGACGTCTATGTACCGATCCGAAAGACTCTATTAAGCCTGCTCATAACTTGTGAGACCTACGTGAACCTAGTGCTTTGATACCATGTTGTCACGACCCAATTTCACATATAAGTCGTGATGGCGCCCAACACTACAGCTAGGCAAGCCAACCAATAAATTAAGCATATATCGATAAAATTTAAAACCAAGAAAAAAATAATAAGACACTAAATTTTACCAATGTGTGTGTGCCAAGACCTGGTGTCACAAGTGTATGAGCATCTAGTAGATTATACAAAGCCTCTAATATTGTCTGAAATAAAAATAGACAGAATGAAAAATACAAGAAGAGACACTAGTAGATGCAGAACGGCTCAGAAAGGCAGCTCACCACTATGCCCTTGGATAACGTGGGTGTAAGACGATAGGCCCCCCACTAGTACTTGCCTCAGGTCCTGCACAAAAAGTGCAGCAAGTGTAGTATGAGTATGTAAACAACGTGTACCCAGTAAGTATCAAGCCTAATCTCGAAGTGGTAGAGACGAGATGACCGACTTTGACACTCACTATGGGTCAATAATAATAAATGAAATAAAACTAGAATATTTAAATCAGCATGATTCACAGAATATAACAATAATTTATTTAACCAGCAGAAATAATTAAATTCCTTCAAAATGCAATAATTCTCAATATATTAATTAAATCCTTCAATTTCAATAAAAATTCCAATTTATCAAATAGCTTTACAAGTTGCAATTCAATTTCAATGAATTTTCAATTTATCAATTAGCTTTACAAGCTCCAATAAACTGTTCAAGTAGCATGTAGTTATTATTATTATTATTATTATTAAGCACGATTTTTGTCGAGGACATACGGCCCGATCCAGAGTGTCGTGTACACTGCCGAGGGACGTGAGGCACGATCCATAGATGCATCTATCCTGCAGAGGCGTTCGGCCCGCTCCACAAAAAAGGAAGACATTTTCTTATGTACCTCGGGAATGAGAGTATTTATTATAATATTTATTCGAGAGGATAACAATTTATTACAACAATTAATTAATCTAATAAGAATTTAGTATATGAGAATTTCATCTTTCAATAACCAATGTTAACAATTCACAATATATTTATATATATCAATTAATATTAAATAAATAAAGAATATCATTTACACAAGTAATTCATGCTTTGAGTCCTAAACTACTCGGACTTTAGCATTTATAGTAGCTACGCACGGACTCTCGTCATCTCATGTGTAGGTAGCCCTCACAATTAGCAACAATTATTTAATTTAATCACATATGAGGTAATTTCCCCCTCACAAGATTAGACAAGAGACTTACCTTGTCTCAAAGTCTACTTTCCGATTATCGCGTCGCGTAACATTCTCGATTCGATGCCGAAAAATTTGAAACTATCCAAAAATTATATAAAATAATTAATATATGCTCAATAATTCGAAATTCATCTATTAAATAAATTACCCTATCCAAAATGGTAAAAATCCTAAAATTCATCCCGGGCCTACGTGCCCGGATTCCGGAATTTTTTTATGAAAACATTACCCATAATCTCAAAAACTCAAATATATAATTTCTATCCAATTCCATAACTATTTTTGTGGTTAAAAGTTCATTTTTATAAAAAAACTAGGTTTTTCACCTAAACCCTTGATTTCTAAGATTTACTAGTTATAAGTTACCTATAATCTATGTATTTAATTCAAAGGGTGTAGAATTAACTTACCTATAAATTGTTAGTTGAAAACTCCTCACAAAGACATCTGAAAACGCCAGAAAATGGAGGAAAAATGGGCTCAAAATGTCTGAGCCCCGACTTTTTAACCATTCTTTCCAACAGGCATTTCCGCACCTGCGGAAGGTGTACCGCACCTGCAGCTTACACACCTACGGAAAAGCCTCGCAGGTGCGAGCTTAGCTTGACTGCCCAATTTCTGCATCTGCGCTATTTTTCTCGCACCTGTGATGGCAGGCCTCCCTTCCCTTTTCGCTTCTGCGCATAAACCTCGCATCTACGAGAGGTGCACCTGCGGCTGTCCAAGCGCAGGTGTGAACGTACCAGAAGCAGAAGGCTTCAGCTCTTCTTCAAAATTTCCAAAAATTGATCAGAGCCTCGTCCGGTTAACACTCGGGGCCTCCGGGGCCTCGCCCGAACATACCAACAGGTTTGAAATCACAAAACGGACTCGCTTGAACACACGAAACGTGTAAAACAACATCAAATCTAGGAATCACACCTCAAACTAAATTGATTCAAACTTAAAAATTTCAAGTTTCTTCAATTTACTTCCAATGCGTCGAAATATACTTAAACTACTCGAAATGACATGAAATTTTGCGTGCAAGTCTTAAATCAATATACGGAACTATTCCCAAACTCGGAATTCCAAACGGACTTCAATTACTCAAAAACCTACTCCAAACCAAATTTAAAAAAATTTAAACCTTCAAATAGTTAATTTTTACTATTAAGCGTCAAAACGCTCCCGGTTTATCCAAAACCTGATTCGGACATACGCCCAAGTCTAAAATCATCATACGAACCTATTGGAACCGTCAAATCCCGATTTTGGGGTCGTTTTCTCAAAATGTTGACCGAAGTCAAACTTGGCCATTTAAAGCCAACTTAAGGAACCAAGTGTTCCGATTTCCACCCAAACACTTCCAAATCCCGAACCAACCATCCCCGCGAGTCATAAATTAATAAAAGCATGTTCGGGGAGTTTTATTTTAAGGAACGAATTTCTAAAAATTAAAATGACCGGTTAGGTCATTACATTACAAGTCAGCTAAGTATTTCAAAACTCAAAAAGTATATCATTTGCTACTAATAATCCTATAAGTTGAGCACAGGAATACAAGTAATAATTATAAAAGCAATTCAACCAAAAATACGACCTAAAGGAGGTAACGAAAACGGACCTCAATAGAACTTCCATAGTTGTCCTCAATTTCCTCTTGAATATTCTTGGCAGAATTCACAACTGACTCCTTACAGATGCGTATATCAATTAGCTGAAGTGTGGTTATTTCTGCAAAATCTTAAGGTATCGAATGCTAGTTTGAGGGCCTCGAGTCTGGGAAACTTACCAACAATGCTTAAATCCTTCCACAGCAAACAAGTCCCACTAAACTCCAACTTCTTAAGGTTTGGCGGAAATGCATCTGGAGGAGGAAGGATCAAAGGTTGAAATATTTGGTATTTCTTGCGAAAAGTGACTGCTTCTTTGTGGATAGTCTTAAATAGAACATCTTGTTCAACTCAGGCTGTAGTTAGCTCTAAAATTTTCATCAAGCGAAAACCACTTGCAAGTCTCATTTTCATCCAACATCAACTATGGTACTACATAGAAAATTAGCAGTACATCACTTAACTTTAAATCAAGAATAAACAAAAATTTGAATGTACAATGATTACTGTGCTACAACACTGACAAGTTTGTTTCATTTTGTTTGTCATTTCCTTTCCTTTTCTGGTTATGCACACAACAAAGAATTGTTGGTGTTAGCACTATAAAGTAGGTGTTGAGAAAAAGTAAAAATCTCAATATTCTGAGATACAAGGACCAGGTTCAATACTATATTCTTGGCCATAAGCATTCCTACAATAAGCAGTGACTTCCCTTCCTGGTGTCGCTGATGTTAGTTGTATTAGTTGCATTGTTATATCAGTACATGGCACTGACATACTGCAGTTCAAATTTATGGCGACGTCTGTGCTCGATGTTCCAAATATGTTCTGGTAAATAACATTGCTGATTTGCACTCCAGTTACCTATCATGAAAAGGGTAATTAGTATTTATTCGTACTCGGTGTTATACACCAAATCAAGAAATTTAACCTTAGCAGAAAAAATGTGTGTGGAAGGCATCTGTCTTGCATTCGTTGATTTGGTGTGAACATCAGGTACAGACAAGTTTTTATTAAGCTGAATATATATTTACCGCAACGTTAACTTGTATTACCATTTCCTTGCAAGCTCCTCGAACATCACAGTAATTCTGGTCAATTATAATGGGATTCTTGACTGAGTTAAATTCAAGATTCTCAAATATGCCATCTCGTACGTATCCTGTGCCAACCTATTCACAAGAAGTTAATAGTAAGCGGCGGGTGGATTTTAGAAGATAACAACTGCTACAACTGCTGAAGATTCTTCTGTTTTTAGCTTTCAGTAAAATTCATTAATCGTATGGAAGGAGTTTAACCAGACAAGGTGGGTTGCTCTGATGGTAAGCACCCTCCACTTCCAACCAAGAGGTTGTGAGTTCGAGTCACCCCAAGAGCAAGGTGAGGAGTTCTTGGAGGGAAGGATGCCGAGTTTCATTTGGAAACAGCCTCTCTACCTCAGGGTAGGGGTAAGGTCTGCGTACACACTACCCTCCCCAGACCCCACTAGTGGGATTATACTGGGTTGTTGTTGTTGTTGTTGTTGTTGTATGGAAGGAGTTTAACCAACATTTTACTGCATATTAGCTGAGTTCAACTTTTGAACTAATTCAAATCTCTGAGTCAAAATCCTCGTGGAATTGATGCAAAATAGTCTTATTATTCCTTCACCCGAGGTCTCGAGTTCGAGGCTTGAGAATGGAGAACTTCTTACTAGAGCACTTACTTCCTTTGTGGGCCTACCCGACGCGAATCCGGATTAGTCAGGCCCACTAATAGTTTATAAAAAGAACTAGAACATGGTTCATGTGGCTGCAAGGAGACAAAAGAGACAACCTTATATCATGACCTCGTCCACATTGGATATTGTATATTTGGATATTAGAAGAGTAATCTCCAATTGAAATGCAATCATCCCCTGTTAATCACAAAGCTAAACAACTCAATAAGTATCAATTAAAGCATAACATAAAACATCTGACAAGTTAAGAGTACCGCTGCTGATTTTAGAATTGGTAATGGCCACATATTGAGAAGACTGAATGTGAATGCGATCTGTATTTGGACTATTTCCTGGAAATTCAATCATTACACTATCCACTTTGAATCCATTGCATCTCTCTATAAGTATATGAGTTTGGGCACTGTTGCCAAAGTAGATGTTACTGATAAAACTCTGACTGTAAAAAATGAACTTCAAGGCCTGTAGAATTTTCACAAATTAAGAAGTGAAAAACTGAAGTAGCACGCTACTTTTTAACAATTTTCTTACCTTCTATTTAAATAATGGCTTAGTCGAACCAGTGGCAGAGCCAACATTTTTATCAGGGAATATCAAAATATAATGAAGTAAATACACAAAGAAATCAAGGGGAGTCAACATATAGTAACATATACATATAAAAAGAAAGTTTACCGACCTACACAGTATAATTTTTTTTTCCGACGAAGGAGTGTCGGTTGACACCCCTTAGGATAAGGTGGCTCTGTCACCAACTTTAACTTATAAAAGCATAAACATAGTTAGCGTGTTTGGTATAACAGACGTCATTTTCGAGGAAAATGTTTTTTCATGAGGAAGTACTTACAGTAGGAGTTAATCTTGTGCATCCTTCCTGAAAAGTAAAGAATAAATAACAGTTAATCCACAGTGAAAATAGAACTAATGTTAGTTCAGAAACAAAAAAACATTAAGTGATTTCATTACATCTAGCGTTGGTTCATAAAAACTGATTCGTGAAATATTGTTATGGATAAAAAGAATGTTAGTTTATCTGGTATCCTATGACATACCATGTCAGGGTGGTATCTGCTTATGGTCCATCCCATGTGTAAGGAAGACATCTTCCTTTTGGCTTTGAAATGTCAAGCCAACTAAAGAAATAGTAAGGAAGATTTTATGGCAAATATTTCTTTGCTTTCATATTGAATATTTGACTCTTGCCAAACTCATGAGATTATTGATGACATCAATGAAGCAATCCTAAACACTATAAATAGGTGTTTTGCTCTCATTATAAAATACACCAACAAAGAAAGAAAGAAAGAGTGATGCATCACAGACAGAGTATAAAAAAATAGTTTGTGAGAAAAAATAGAAAGTGAGCGATATTGTAGTGAGGTGGGAATATCAAAAGAGGGTTATTTCTTTTGAGTGTTGCAGTGGTCTTTGGAGTATTTTACTCGGACCTATAAAGTGTAAAATTCCTTGCTATAGTAATATCAGTTGCTTCTCACAGGGCCGTGATTTTTTCCTTATTCAAAAGAGTTTTTCACGTAAAAATCTTGTTGTCGTTGTCACTCTTTTATTCTTGTTAATTACCATATTTTGGTGCTACGTTATTATTCCGCTTTTATTACTGTAAATATTATTTCTGTAGGGGGTTGATTCCCAGCAACCGGTATCAGAGCACAGGTTCTGCTTGTTGACAGAAATACTATTCACAATCAGTAGTACTATATTCGGTGAAAACAAAAATGTCCGGAGTAAAGTACGAGGTAGCAAAATTTAATGGAGATAACGGTTTCTCAACATGAAAAAGAAGGATGAGGGATCTGCTCATCCAACAAGGTTTACACCAAATACTAGATGCTGATGCCAAAAAGCCTGATACCAAGAAAGTTGAGGATTCGGCTGACTTGGATGAAAGAGCTGCTAGTGCAATCAGGTTGCACTTATCAGATGATGTGGTAAATAACTACATTGATGAAGACACAGCATGTGACATTTGGACAAGGTTAGAAAGCCTATACATGTCCAAAACGCTGACAAATAAATTGTATCTAAAAAAGCAGCTATATGCCCTACACATGGGAGAAGGTACAAATTTTTTGTCACATTTAAATGTGTTTAATGGACTAATCACACAGCTCGCCAATCTCGGAGTGAAAATCAAGGAAGAAGACAAAGCCATCTTGCTATTGAACTTGTTGCCATCTTCATACGATAATTTAGCAACAACCATCCAGCACGGTAAGACTACTATTGAGTTGAAAGATGTCATATCGGCTCTTATACTCAATGAAAAGATGAGAAAGAAGCCTGAAAATCAAGGGCAAACTCTCATCACAAAAGGAAGGGGCAGGAGTTATCAAAAGAGTTTGAGCAACTATGGTAGATCCGGAGCTTGTGGGAAGTCTAAGAACCGATCCAAATCAAAAGTCAGAAATTGCTACAATTGTGATCAATCAGGTCACTTCAAAAGAGATAGCCCAAATCCAAGGAAGGGCAAAGGTGAAACTAGTGGCCAAAAGAATGACGACAACACAACCGTCATGGTGCAAAATAATGATAATGTTGTCCTCTTTATAAACGAGAAAAAAGAATGCATGCACTTATCAGGTCCAGAGTCAGAATGGGTGGTTGATACAGCAGCATCTTACCATGCCACACTGGCAAGAGATCTTTTTTGCAGATATATAGCTGGTGATTTCGGCACTGTGAGAATGGGTAACACAAGTTACTCAAAGATTGCGGGGATCAGTGACATTTGTATCAAGACAAATGTCGGTGCACATTGGTTCTAAAGGACGTGCGACATGTACCTAATTTGCGAATGAACTTTATTTCGGGAATTGCTTTAGAGCGAGATGAATACGAGAACTATTTTGCAAATCAAAAGTAGAGACTCACCAAGGGATCATTAGTGATTTCAAAGGGAGTTGCTCGTGGCATATTGTACAGGACAAATGCAAAAATATGCCAAGGTGAATTGAACGCGGCACAAGATGAGATTTATGCAGATTTGTGGCACAAAAGGATGGGTCATATGAGCGAGAAGGGATTGCAGATTCTTGCCAGGAAATCACTCGTTTCTTATGCCAAAGGTACAACGGTAAAACCTTGTGACTACGGTTTATTTTGTAAACAACATAGAGTCTCATTTCAGACATTGTCTGAAAGAAAATTGAATATACTTGATTTTGTATATTCTGATATTTGTGGTCCAATAAAAATTGAATAGATGGG
The DNA here is from genome assembly GCA_000715115.1 of Nicotiana otophora. Taxonomy (NCBI): domain Eukaryota; kingdom Viridiplantae; phylum Streptophyta; class Magnoliopsida; order Solanales; family Solanaceae; genus Nicotiana; species Nicotiana otophora. The sequence goes on along the minus strand of AWOL01S0077742.1, from coordinate 11,077 downwards.
CGGTAACAAATATTTTGTTACTTTTATTGATGATGCTTCACAAAAATTATGGGTTTATATTTTGAAAACCAAAGATCATGTGTTTCAAGTTTTCCAGAAGTTTCATGCTATGGTGGAAAGGGAGACAGGCCAAAAGCTAAAGCGTCACCGAAGTGACAATGGAGGTGAGTACACTTCTAGGGAATTTGAAGAGTATTATTCGAGCCATGGGATCAGACATGAAAAGGCAGTTCTTGGAACCCCATAACACAATGGCGTAGCCAAAAGGATGAACCGCACCATTGTGGATAAAGTGAGAAGCATGCTCAGAATGGCTAAACTGCCTAAGTCATTCTAGGGTGAAGCAATTTAGACAACTTGTTACATGATCAATAGGAGTCCATCAGTTCTGTTGGCGTTTGACATCCCAGAGAGAGTTTGGACCAACAAGGAGGTGTCCTACTCGTATCTGAAGGTTTTTGGTTGCAGAGCTTTTGCTCATGTACCAAAGGAGCAGAGAACAAAACTGGATGATAAATATGTTCCCTACATATTCATCAGATATGGAGATGAAGAGTTCGGATACAGATTATGGGATCTGGTAAAGAAGAAGGTCATCAGAAGCAGAGATGTAGTCTTTCGAGAAAGTGAAATTTGGAACTGCTAATCATACCTGTCACGCCCCGACCTGGGAGCGAGACTGGCACCCGGTGCCTCAACTAACCTAGTGTACCGAATTGCGACTAAGGGACTCTGAATATATAATGTCATAATTTGACCATGGGGCCACCTTGAAAGACAATTTGCAAAGCAAAATATAAAACTGAATGAAAACTAGCGCTAACTAAACATCAATATAAAGTTGGGCAACAAGGCCGTCATAACTACTACAACTGACAAACCACCAAAATATACATACCAGGTATACAAGCCCAACATAGTGCACTAACTGACAGGATATGTCTACAAGCCTCTACTGATAGATATATTGTGATCGGTACACGGCCCCGACCTACCCATAATATATATACATACACACAGAAGATGTACACGAAAACTTAGACCCGATAACTCCGAAGGATGTGGAGCTTACCGATCACGCTGAACTCTGGAAACACCTACTAAGGAGGTATACCCGTCTGTCTATCTGAACCTGCATGCATGAAATGCAGCGTCCCCAGAAAAGGGACGTCAGTACAAAATAATGTACCGAGTATATAAGGCGATAATATAACTGAAAGTTGAAACTGAACTGATAATATAATAACTGAA
>AWOL01S0077739.1:2971-15187 GCA_000715115.1 Nicotiana otophora | reverse complement strand
GGCCGTACATCGCAAAAAATGACGAACGGTCATGGAAGGGCGGTGAATATGGTTCTTTAGGTCGTATTTGATGGCCCGGAAAATTTTTAGGCGAACCTAGTCCAGGGTGCACGGCCCACTTGGAAGGCGTGGGTTATAGCACACGAAAATATGGGGATCGGGCAGAATTCTAGTTTTTTGGCTGTAAAATGCAAAACTTAATGAACGATCATGGCGGGGTGGTGACTATGGTTCCTTAGGTCGTATTTGATGTCCCGGAAAACTTTTAGGTGATCCGGCTCTGTGGGACCCTACCCTTGGGAAGGAGTGGGCTAGCACACGAAAATATGGGAATCGGGCGGAATACTAGTTTTTTGGCCGAAAAACGCAAACAATGAGTAACGATCATGGGGGGGCAGTGACTATGGTTCCTTTGGTCATTTCTAATGGCGCGTAAAATTTTAGGCGATCCGAGTCCGGTGGTTCCGGGACCACTTGGAAGGCATGGATTATAGCACACGCAAATTTGGGAATCGGGCGGAATTCTAGTTCTTTGGCTGTAAAATGCAAAAAATGAGGAACGATCATGGAGTGGTGGTGAATATGGTTCCTTAGGTCGTATTTGATGCCGTAGAAAAATTTTAGGCGATCAGGGTCCGGAGGGCCCTGGACCACTCGGAAGGCGTGGGCTATAGCACATGAAAATGTGGGAATTAGGCAGAATTCTAGTTTTTACGCCGAAAAATTCAAACGAATGAGGAACGATCATGGCGGGGCGGTGACTATGGTTCCTTAGGTCGTATTTGATGGCCCGAAATAATTTTAGGCGATCCGAGTTCGGGGGCCCCGGCCCACTCGGAAGGCGTGGGCTATTGCACACGAAAATATGGGAATTAGGTAGAATTCTAGTTTTTTTACCGTAAAATGCAAAAACTAAGAAACGATCATGGCAGGGCAGTGACTATTGTTCATTAGGTCGTATTCGATGGCCCGGAAAAATTTTAGGCGACCGGGGTCTGGGGGTCCCGGGACCANGGTGACTATGGTTCCTTAGGTCCTATTTGATGTCCCGGAAAATTTTTAGGTGATCCAGGGTCTGGGGGTCCCGGGACCACTTGGAAGGCGTGGGCTATAGCACCCGAAAATATGGGAATCGGGAGGACTTCTAGGTGTTTGGCCGTAAAACGCAAAAGAAACGAGGAACGGTCATGGCAGGGTGGTGACTATGATTCTTTAGGTCGTATTTGATGGCCCTGAAAAATTTTAGGCGATCCTAGTCCGAGATGCACGACCCACTTCGAAGGCGTGGGCTATAGCACACGAAAATATGGGGACCGGGCGGAATTCTAATTAGTTGGCCGTAAAATGCAAAAAATGAGGAACGATCATGGCGGGGCGGTGACTATGGTTCCTTAGATCGTATTTGATGGCCCGTAAAAATTTTAGGCGACCTGGGTCCGGGAGTCCCGGGACCACTTGGAAGGCGTACGAAAATATGGGAAACGGGCGGAATTCTAGTTTGTTTCGCGCAAAACACAAAAAATAAGGAACGATCATGGAGGGGCGGTGACTATGGTTCCTTAGGTCGTATTGGATGCCCCGCAAATATTTTAGGCGATCCGAGTCCGGGGGGCCTTGCCCACTCGGAAGGCGTGGGCTATTGAACACGAAAATATAGGAATCGGGCGAAATTCAAGATTTTTGGCCGAAAAACCCAAAAAATGAAGAACGATCATGGCGGGGCGGTGACTATGGTTCCTTAGGTCGTATTGGATGCCCCGCAAATATTTTAGGCGATCCGAGTCCGGGGGGCCTTGCCCACTCGGAAGGCGTGGGCTATTGAACACGAAAATATAGGAATCGGGCGAAATTCAAGATTTTTGGCCGAAAAACCCAAAAAATGAAGAACGATCATGGCGGGGCGGTGACTATGGTTCCTTAGGTCGTATTGGATGCCCCGCAAATATTTTAGGCGATCCGAGTCCGGGGGGCCTTGCCCACTCGGAAGGCGTGGGCTATTGAACACGAAAATATAGGAATCGGGCGAAATTCAAGATTTTTGGCCGAAAAACCCAAAAAATGAAGAACGATCATGGCGGGGCGGTGACTATGGTTCCTTAGGCCGTATTTGATGGCCCGAAAAACTTTTAGGCGTTCTGGCTCCGTGGGACCCTACCCATTGGGAAGGAGTGGGCTAGCACATGAAAATATGGGAATCGGGCGGAATACTAGTTTTTTGGCCGAAAAACGGAAAACAATGAGGAACGATCATGGCATGCCTGTGACTATGGTTCCTTAGGTCTTATTTAATGGCACGTAAAATTTTAGGTGATCCGAGTCCGGGGGTTCCGGGACCACTTGGAAGGCGTGGGCACACGAAAATATAGGAATCTGATGGAATTCTAGTTTTTTGGCCGAAAAATGCCAAAAATGAGGAACGATCATGGCAGGGCGGTGACTATGGTTCCTTAGGTCATATTTGATGGCCCGGAAAAATTTTAGGCGATCGGGGTCCGGGGGTTCTGGGACCAGTTAGAAGGCATGGGATAGCACACGAAAATATGGTAATTTGGGGGAATTCTAGTTTTTTGGCCGAAAAATGCCAAAAATGAGGAACGATCATGGCAGGGCGGTGACTATGGTTCCTTAGGTCATATTTGATGGCCCGGAAAAATTTTAGGCGATCGGGGTCCGGGGGTTCTGGGACCAGTTAGAAGGCATGGGATAGCACACGAAAATATGGTAATTTGGGGGAATTCTAGTTTTTTGGCCGAAAAATTCAAAAAATGAGGAACAATCATGGCGGGGCGGTGACTATGGTTCCTTAGGTCGTATTTGATGGAACGGAAAAATTTTAGGCGACCGGGGTGCGGGGGTCCTGGGACCAGTTGGAAGGCGTGGGCTATAGCACACGAAAAAATGGGAATCAGGTGAAATTCTAGTTTTTTGGCCGAAAAATTCAAAAAATGAGGAACGATCATGGCGGGGCAGTGACTATGGTTTTTTAGGTTGTATCTGATGGCCCAAAAAAATTTTAGACGATCCGAGTTCGGGGGGCCCAGCCCACTCGGAAGGAGTGGGCTATAGCACACGAAAATGAGGGAAACGCGCAGAATTCTAGTTTTTTGGCCGAAAAATGCAAAACGTGAGGAACGATCATGGCAGGTCTGTGACTATGGTTCCTTAGGTCATATTTCATGGCCCGTAAAAATTTTAGGCGATCGAAGTATGGCGGGACGGCCCCCTTGGAAGGCGTGGGCTATAGAACATGAAAATATAGGAATCGGGCGGAGTACTAGTTTTTTGGCCGAAAAACGCAAAAAATGAGGAACGATCATGGCGAGGCGGTGACTATGGTTCCTTAGGTCATATTTGATGGCCTGTAAAAATTTTAGCTGACCGGGGTCCGGGAGGCCTGGGACCACTCGGAAGACGTGGGCTATAACACACGAAAATATAAGAAGCGCGCGGAATTCTAGTTTTTGGCAGAAAAATGCCAAAAATGAGGAACGATCATGGCGGGGCGGTGACTATGGTTCCTTAGGTCGTATTTGATGGCCCACAAATATTTTAGGAGATCGGGGTTCGTTGGTCCCGGGACCACTTGGAAGGCGTGGGCTATAGCGCACGAAAATATGGGAATCGGGCGAAATTCTAGTCTTTTGACCGTAAAATACAAAAAATGATGAACAATCATGGCGGGGCGGTGACTATGGTTCCTTAGGTCGTATTTGATGGCCTGAAACAATTTTAGGCGATCGGGGTCTGGGGGTCCCGGAAACGTTTGGAAGGCGTGGGCTATAGCACACGCAAATATGAGAAATTTTAGTTTTTTGGCCGTAAAATGCAAAAACTGTGGACAGGTCATGGCATGGCGGTGACTATGGATCCTTAGGTCATATTTGATGGCACGTAAAAATATTAGGCGATCCGGCTCCGTGGGGCCCTACCCATTGGGAAGGCGTGGGCTATAGCACACGAAAATATGGGAATCAGGCGGAATTCTAGGTTTTTGGCCGTAAAACGCAAAAAGAACGAGGAACGGTCATGGAAGGGTGGTGAATATGGTTCTTTAGGTCATATTTGATGGCCTGGAAAAAGTTTAGGCGATCCTAGTCCGGAGGGCACGGCCCACTTGGAAGGCATGGGCTATAGCATACGAAAATATGGGAATCCGGTGGAATTCTAGTTTTTTGGCCGTAAAATGCAAAAAATAAGGAATGATCATGGCGGGGCGGGGACTATGGTTCCTTAGATCGTATTTGATGGCCCGGAAAATTTTTAGGCGATCGGGGTCCGGGAGTCCCGGGACCACTTGGAAGGCGTGGGCTATAGTTCACGAAAATATGGGAAACTGGCGGAATTCTAGTTTGTTTTTCTTGAAAAATGCAAAACATGAGGAACGATCATGGAGGGGCGGTTACTATGGTTCCTTAGGTCGTATCTGATGGCCCCAAAAAATTTTAGGCGATCCGAGTTCGGGGGGCCAGGCCCACTCGGAAGGAGTGGGCTATAGCACACGAAAATGAGGGAATCGCGCAGAATTCTAGTTTTTTGGCCGAAAAACGCAAACAATGAGGAACGATCATGGCGGGGCAGTGACTATGGTTCCCTAGGTCATATTGGATGGCCCGTAAAAATTTTAGGCAATCGGGGTCCAAGAGGCCTGTGACCACTCGGAAGACGTGGGCTGTAACACACGAAAATATGAGAATCGCTCGGAATTCTAGTTTTTTGGCCGAAAAACGCAAAACATGAGGAACGATCATGGCGGGGCGGTGACTATGGTTCCTTAGTTCATATTTGATGGCCCGTAAAAATTTTAGGCGATCAGAGTCCGGCGGGACGGCCCCCTTGGAAGGCGTGGGCTATAGAACATGAAAATATAGGAATCGGGCGGAGTACTAGTTTTTTGGTCGGAAAATGCAAACAATGAGGAATGATCATGGCAGGGCGGTGACTATGGTTCCTTAGGTCGTATTTGATGGCCCGAAAAAGTTTTAGGCGATCGGGGTCCGGTAGTCCCGGGACCACTTGGAAGGCATGGGCTATAGCACACGAAAATATGGGAATCGAGCGCAATTTTAGTGTTTTGGCCCTAAAATGCAAAAAATGAGGACAGCTCATGGCGTGGCGGTGACTATGGATCCTTAGGTCGTATTTGATGGCACGCAAATATTTTAGGCGATCCGACTCAGGGGGCCCCGGCCCACTCGGAAGGCGTGGGCTATAGCACACGAAAATATGGGAATCGGGCGCAATTCTAGTTTTTTGGCCGAAAAACATAAAAAATGAGGAATGATCATGGACGGGGGGTGACTATGGTTTCTTAGGTTGTATTTGATGGCCTGAAATTTTTTTACGCGATCATAGTCCGGGGGGGGCTCGGCCCACTCGAAAGGCGTGGGCGCTCACGAAAATATGGGAATCGGGCAGAATTTTAGTTTGTTTGCTGAAAACCTTAAAACATGAGGAACGATCATGGCGGGGCGGTGACTATGGTTCCTTTGGTCGTATTTGATGGCCCGAAAATTTTTTAGGAGATCACAGTCCGGGGGTCCCGACCCACTCGGAAGGCATGGGCGCACACGAAAATATGGAAATCGGGTGGAATTCTAGTTTTTTGGCTGAAACTTGCAACAAATGAGGAACGTTCATGGCGGGGCGGTGACTATGGTTCCTTAGGTCGTATTTGATGGCTCGAAAATATTTTAGGCGGTCGGGGTCCGAGGGGCCCGTCCCACTTCGAAGGCGTGGGCTATAGCACACGAAAATATGGGAAACGGGTGAAATTCTAGTTTTTTGGCCGAAAAATGCAAACAATGACTAACGATCATAGCGGTGCGGTGACTATGGTTCCTTAGGTCGTATTGGATGGCCCGAAAAGTTTAGGCTATTCGAGATGAGGAACGATCATGGCTGGGCAGTGACTATGATTCCTCAGGTCGTATTTGATGGCCCGGAAAAACTTTAGGCGATCAGGGTCCGGAGGTCCCGAGGCCACTTGGAAGGTGTGTGCTATGCTAACGAAAATATGGGAATCGGGCGGAATTCTAGTTTTTTCGCCGAAAAATGCAAAAAATGAGGAACGATCATGGCGGGGCGGTGACTATGGTTCCTTAGGTAGTATTTGGTGGCCCGAAAATATTTTAAGCGATCCGGTTCCGGGGGGCCCTACCCATTGGGAAGGCGTGGGCAATAGCACACAAAAATATGGGAATCAGGCAGAATTCTAGTTTTTTGGCCGAACAACGCAAAACATGAGGAACGATCATGGCGGGGCGGTGACTATGGTTCCTTAGGTAGTATTTGGTGGCCCGAAAATATTTTAAGCGATCCGGTTCCGGGGGGCCCTACCCATTGGGAAGGCGTGGGCAATAGCACACAAAAATATGGGAATCAGGCAGAATTCTAGTTTTTTGGCCGAACAACGCAAAACATGAGGAACGATCATGGCGGGGAGGTGACTATGGTTCTTTAGGTCATATTTGATGGCCCAAAAAATTTTTAGGAGATCGGGGTTCGGGGGTCCTGGGACCACTTGGAATGCGTGGGCTATGCGCACGAAAATATGGGAATTAGGCGGAATTCTAGTTTTTTGGCCATAAAATGCCAATAATGAGGAACGATCATGGCGGGGCGGTGACTATGGTTCCTTAGGTCGTATTTGATGGTCCGGAAATTTTTTAGGCGATCTGAGTCTGGGGGGCCCGGCCCACTCGGAAGGCGTGGGCTATAGCACACGAAAATATGGGAATCAGGCGGAATTCTAGTTTTTTGGCCGTAAAATGCAAAAAAGTAGGAAAGGTCATGGCGGGGCGGTGACTATGGTTCCTTTGGTCATATTCGATGGTCTGGAAAAATTTTAGGCAATCCGGTTCTGGGGGGCCCTACCCACTGGGAAGGCGTGCGTTATAGCACACGAAAATATTTGAATCAAGCGAAATTCTAGTTGTTTGGCCGTAAAATGCAAAAAATGAGGAACGATCATGGCGGGGCGGTGACTATGGTTCCTTAGATCGTATATGATGTCCCGGAAATTTTTTAGGAGCTCGGGGTTCGGGGGTTCCGGGACCACTTGGAAGGCATGCGCTATAGCGCACAAAAATATGGGAATCGGGCGGAATTTTAGTTTTTTGGCCGTAAAATGCACAAAATGAGGAACGATCATGGAGGAGCGGTGACTATGGTTCCTTAGGTTGTATTTGATGGCGCAGAAAAATTTTAGGTGATCCGAGTCAGGGTGCCCGTCCCACTCGGAAGGCGTGGGCTATAGCACACGAAAATATGGGAATCAGGCGGAATTCTAGTTTTGCGGCCGTAAAATGCAAAAAATGAGGAAGGATCATGGCGGAGCGGTGACTATGGTTCCTTAGGTTGTATTTGATGGCGCAGAAAAATTTTAGGTGATCCGAGTCAGGGTGCCCGTCCCACTCGGAAGGCGTGGGCTATAGCACACGAAAATATGGGAATCAGGCGGAATTCTAGTTTTGCGGCCGTAAAATGCAAAAATAAGGAAAGGTCATAGCGGGGAGGTGACTATGGTTCCTTAGGTCGTATTGGATGGTCTGAAAGTATTTTAGGTGATCCGGTTCCGGGGGGCCCTACCCATTGGGAAGGCGTGGGCTTTCGCACACGAAAACATGGGAATAAGGCAAAATTCTAGTTTTTTGGTCGAAAACGCAAAAAAAGAGGAACGATCATGGTGGGGCGGTGACTATGGTTCCTTAGGTCGTATTTGATGGCCCGGAAAAACTTTAGGCGATCGGGGTCCGGGGGTCCCGGGACCACTTGGAAGGCGTGGGCTATGCACACGAAAATATGGGAATCGAGCAGTGACTATGGTTCCATAGGACGTATTTGATGGTCCAAAAATATTTTAGGCGATCCGGTTCCAGGGTGCCCTACCCATTGGGAAGGCGTGCGCTAACGCACACAAAAATATGGGAATCAGGCAAAATTCTAGTTTTTTGGCCGAAAAATTTTAAAAATGAGGAACGATCAAGGCGAGTCGGTGACTATGGTTCCTTTGGTCGTATTTGATGGCCCGAAAAAATTTTAGGCGATCAAAGTCCGGGGGTCCCGACCCACTCGGAAGGCGTGGGCGCACACGAAAATATGGGAATCGGGTGGAATTCTAGTTTTTTGGCTGAAACACGCAACAAATGAGGAACAATCATGGAGGGGTGGTGACTATGATTCCTCAGGTCGTATTTGATGGCCCGAAAAAACTTTAGGCGATCTGGGTCCCGGGGCCACTTGGAAGGCGTGGGCTATGCTCACGAAAATATGGGAATCGGGCGGAATTCTAGTTTTTTGGCCGAAAAATGCAAAAAATAAGGAACGATCATGGCAGGGTGGTGACTATAGTTCCTTAGGTCGTATTTGATGGCCCGAAAATATTTTAAGCGATCCGGTTCCGGGGGCCCTACCCATTGGGAAGGCATGGGCTATAGCACTCAAAAATATGGGAATCAGGCGGAATTCTAGTTTTTTGGCCGAAAAACGCAAAACATGAGGAACGATCATGGAGAGGAGGTGACTATGGTTCCTTAGGTCATATTTGAGGGCCCGTAAAAATCTTTGGAGATCGGGGTTCGGGGGTCCCGTGACCACTTGGAATGCGTGGGCTATCGCGCACGAAAATATGGGAATCAGGCGGAATTCTAGTATTTTGGCCATAAAATGCCAAATATGAGGAACGATCATGGCGGGGCGGTGACTATGGTTCCTTAGGTCGTATTTGATGGCCCGGAAAATTTTTAGGCGATCCGAGTCCGGGTTGCCCGGCCCACTCAGAAGGCGTTGGCAATAGCACACGAAAATATGGGAATCAGGCGGAATTCTAGTTTTTTGGCTGTAAAATGCAAAAAAGTAGGAAAGGTCATGGCGGGGCGGTGAATATGGTTCCTTAGGTCGTATTCGATGGTCTGGAAAAATTTTAGGCAATCCGGTTCCGGGGGCCCTACCCACTGGGAAGGCGTGGGCTATAGCACACGAAAATATTTGAGTCAAACGAAATTCTAGTTTTTTGGCCGTAAAATGCAAAAAATGAGAAACGATCATGGCGGGGCGGTGACTATGGTTCTTAAGTCGTATATGATGTCCCGGAAAATTTTTAGGAGATCGGGGTTCGGGGGTTCCGGGACCACTTGGAAGGCGTGCGCTATAGCGCACAAAAATATAAGAATCAGGCACAAGTTTAGTTTTTTGGCCGTAAAATGCAAAAAATAAGGAACGATCATGGCGGAGCGGTGACTATGGTTCCTTAGGTCGTATTTGATGGCCCATAAAAATTTTAGGTGATCCGAGTCAGGGGGCCCGGCCCACTCGGAAGGCGTGGGCTATAGCACACGAAAATATGGGAATCAGGCGGAATTCTAGTTTTTTGGCCGTAAAATTCAAAAAATGAGGAAAGGTTATGGCAGGGAGGTGACTATGGTTCCTTAGGTCGTATTTGATGGTCCAAAAATATTTTAGGCAATTCGGTTCTGGGGGGACCTACCCATTGGGAAGGCGTGGGCTTTCGCACACGAAAATATGGGAATAAGGCAAAATTCTAGTTATTTGGCCACGAGAGGCAAAACATGAGGAACGATCATGGTGGGGCGGTGACTATGGTTCCTTAGGTCGTATTTGATGGTCCGAAAATATTTCAGGCGATCCGGTTCCGGGGGGCCCTACCCATTGGGAAGGCGTGGGCTTTCGCACACGAAAATATGGGAATAAGGCAAAATTCTAGTTATTTGGCCACGAGAGGCAAAACATGAGGAACGATCATGGTGGGGCGGTGACTATGGTTCCTTAGGTCGTATTTGATGGTCCGAAAATATTTCAGGCGATCCGGTTCCGGGGGGCCCTACCCATTGGGAAGGCGTGGGCTTTCGCACACGAAAATATGGGAATAAGGCAAAATTCTAGTTATTTGGCCACGAGAGGCAAAACATGAGGAACGATCATGGTGGGGCGGTGACTATGGTTCCTTAGGTCGTATTTGATGGCCCGGAAAAACTTTAGGCGATCGGGGTCCGGGGGTCCCGGGACCACTTGGAAGGCGTGGGCTATGCATACGAAAATATGGGAATCGAGCGGTGACTATAGTTCCTTAGGTCGTATTTGATGGTCCGAAAATATTTTAGGCGATCCGGTTCCGGGGGGCCCTACCCATTGGGAAGGCGTGGGCTTTCGCACACAAAAATATGGGAATCACGCAAAATTCTAGTTTTTTGGCCGAAAAACTTAAAAAATAAGGAACGATCATGGCGAGGCAATGACTATGGTTCCTTTGGTCGTATTTGATGGCCCGAAAAAATTTTAGGCGATTAAAGTCCAGGGGTCCCGACCCACTCGGAAGGCGTGGGCGCACACGAAAATATGGGAATCGGGTGGAATTCTAGTTTTTTGGCTGAAACACGCAACAAATGAGGAACGATCATGGCGGGGCGGTGACTATAATTCCTCAGGTCGTATTTGATGGCCCGGAAAAACTTTAGGCGAACAGGGTCTGGGGGTCCCGGGGCCACTTGGAAGGCGTGGGCTATGCTCACGAAAATATGGGAATCGGGCGGAATTCTAGTTTTTTGGCTGAAAAATACAAAACATGAGGAACGATCATGGCGGGGCGGTGACTATAGTTCCTTAGGTCATATTTGATGGCCCGAAAATATTTTAAGCGATCCGGTTCCGGGGGGCCCTACCGATTGGGAAGGCGTGGGCTATAGCACACAAAAATTTGGGAATCAGGCGGAATTCTAGTTGTTTGGCCGAAAAATGCAAAGCATGAGGAACGATCATGGCGGGGAGGTGACTATGGTTCCTAAGGTAATATTTGATGGCCCAAAACAATTTTAGGAGATCGGGGTTCNGTTCCTTAGGTCGTATTTGATGGTCCGAAAATATTTTAGGCAATCCGGTTCTGGGGGACCTACCCATTGGGAAGGCGTGGGCTTTCGCACACGAAAATATGGGAATAAGGCAAAATTCTAGTTATTTGGCCAAAAAAGGCAAAAAATGAGGAACGATCATGGCGGGGCGGTGACTATGGTTCCTTAGGTCGTATTTGATGGCCCGGAAAATTTTTAGGCGATCGGAGTCCGGGGGGCTCGGCCCACTCGGAAGGCGTGGGCTATAGCACACGAAAATATGGGAATTAGGCGGAATTCTAGTTTTTTGGCCGTAAAATGCAAAAAAGTAGGAAAGGTCATGGCGGGGCGGTGACTATGGTTCCTTAGGTCGTATTTGATGGCCCGGAAAATTTTTAGGCGATCGGAGTCCGGGGGGCTCGGCCCACTCGGAAGGCGTGGGCTATAGCACACGAAAATATGGGAATTAGGCGGAATTCTAGTTTTTTGGCCGTAAAATGCAAAAAAGTAGGAAAGGTCATGGCGGGGCGGTGACTATGGTTCCTTAGGTCGTATTTGATGGCCCGGAAAATTTTTAGGCGATCGGAGTCCGGGGGGCTCGGCCCACTCGGAAGGCGTGGGCTATAGCACACGAAAATATGGGAATTAGGCGGAATTCTAGTTTTTTGGCCGTAAAATGCAAAAAAGTAGGAAAGGTCATGGCGGGGCGGTGACTATGGTTCCTTAGGTCGTATTTGATGGCCCGGAAAATTTTTAGGCGATCGGAGTCCGGGGGGCTCGGCCCACTCGGAAGGCGTGGGCTATAGCACACGAAAATATGGGAATTAGGCGGAATTCTAGTTTTTTGGCCGTAAAATGCAAAAAAGTAGGAAAGGTCATGGCGGGGCGGTGACTATGGTTTCTTAGGTCGTATTCGATGGTCTGGAAAAATTTTAGGCAATCCGGTTCCGGGGGGCCCTACCCACTGGGAAGGCGTGGGTTATAGCACACGAAAATATTTGAATCAAGCGAAATTCTAGCTTTTTGGTCGTAAAATGCAAAAATTGAGGAACGATCATGGCAGGGCGGTGACTATGGTTCCTTAGGTAGTATATGATGTCCCGAAATTTTTTAGGAGATCGGGGTTCGGTTGTTCCGGGACCACTTGGAAGGCGTGCGCTATAGCGCACAAAAATATGGGAATCAGGCGAAATTTTAGTTTTTTGGCCGTAAAATGCAAAAAATGAGGAAGGATCATGGCGGAGCGGTGACTATGGTTTCTTAGGTCATATTTGATGGCCCAGAAAATTTTTAGGTGATCCGAGTCAGGGGGCCCGGCCCACTCGGAAGGCGTGGGCTATAGCACACGAAAATATGGGAATGAGGCGGAATTCTA
>AWOL01S0077737.1:0-15783 GCA_000715115.1 Nicotiana otophora | reverse complement strand
AACTTTTATTTTGCAGGATTAATATTTACAAATACAGAAATATTGACCGGGAATAACATTTTTAACTATAACATCACACATGAAATAATTGATATAGAAAAATACACTCGTTTTAATTAAAAAACCACAAGAAAAATAAATTTCTAGTCTTACTAGTAAACACATTAAGTATGTCGGACTAGTATTCATATGAATACAATTCGAATATAGACTTACGTACTTAAGTCTAACAAAACAAATTTTTAGTCAGATAAACACAACGAAGAAACAACGAGGAGAATCATAAAAGATGACAGAAAAAAACCCATTATTTCTCATTTGACCAATTAAACCTAGCAAATGCCGTCCCCCGTCTGTAGCCGTCTCCTAATTTCAAACACATCAAATTCATTTATAAAGACTTATTCATTGTTCCAACCTGCCAATCGCCCATCCTCTTAATTTATACTCTTTTATTACTAGTACTTTCTTTATGCTTTTCTCAGCACTTTATATTCTTTATTTACTACAATATTCATGATTTTGTCCACCTTGTTCTTATCATCATTTTAGTTCATTCCTCTTTTTGATTTCATTTCACACCCTTTTTTTAATCATGTTTCTGAGTGTGATTGCAATTATTGCTTCATGTTTTCTTCTGAAGCTTATATTGAAAACTTCACTAGTGCAAATTATGAAGAAATGGTGGCAATTGTTCGAGGACGGTTGTTATGTGTACCAGTTCTACAGAGTCCCGCAATTCAACCACAACATGCAGGAAAATCAATTGTATAAAAAAGTTTGCACTTATCTGAATTCTCTGCCGTGTGCTGAAGATTCTGATTTCACCAACCTTTTCTCCGGCGACAAGTCCAATGAAATCAACCTCGTTTTGGATTCTAACCAAATCGTCGTTGACAATTTCCTCGGCGCCAGAGTTTGTTGGATCAACGAACAGGACGAAAACACCGGCCTCAAATCGCTTGTTATGAAAATCAGGAAAAACGACAAGCGTCGAATTCTACAACCCTACCTTCAACATATACACTCTGTGTTCGATGAAATTGAGCAGAGGAAAAAGGAGGTGACATTATTCGTGAACGTAGATAACGAACCTCAGAGAAATGGACGGTGGAGATCAGTGCCGTTTACACATCCAGCAACTTTTGAAACTATCGTGATGGACACGGATCTCAAAAACAAGGTCAAATCCGATTTGGATAATTTCCTAAAGTCGAAACAGTACTATAATCGTCTCGGCAAAATTTGGAAACGGAGTTATCTCCTCTACGGACCTTCCGGCACCGGAAAATCAACATTCATCGCCGGAGTAGCGAATATGCTGAATTACGACGTGTACGACGTCGATTTATCCAGAGTAACAGACGATTCGGATCTGAAGCTGCTTCTGTTACAGACAACGAACAAGTCGTTGATTGTTATCGAAGATCTCGATAGTTATTTAGGGAACAAATCAACGGCTGTGAGCTTATCTGGGATTCTTAACTTTATGGACGGAATATTCTCGTGTTGTGGGGAAGAGCGAATTATGATCTTTACCGTGAATAATAAAGATCAAATTGATCCAACGGTTCTAAGGCCAGGAAGAATTGATGTTCACATACACTTCCCTTTATGTGATTTTAATGCGTTCAAAAGCCTAGCGAATAGTCATTTGGGTTTAAAAGATCACAAGCTGTTCCCACAAGTAGAGGAGATTTTTCAAACCGGGGCGGTTTTGAGCCCGGCGGAGATCGGCGAGATTATGATTTCGAACCGGAGTTCCCCGACCCGGGCATTGAAATCGGTCATTTCTGCTTTGCATATCAATACCGAGTCGAGGGCAGCGACTCGGCATGCACGGCGGTTGAGTGAGAGCGCGTCGGTTCGAACCGTGGAAGAAACGGGTGACTCCGGAATTTTTTGCAAGGACAGCGTGAGAGAGTTCAAGAAACTATATGGACTTTTGCGGATAAGGAGCAGTAGAAAAGATTCATCTTTTGAGTTTGATACATCAGACAAGGATAATTCACGTCATGACAATTAACATATGTTGGTTTCGGTCTTTAATGATGGATCCTTACTTGCATAATCATTTATTTATTTATCTTTCAGAATGATAGTAACTTGTTATTTCTAGTGTGTGATTTTTAGTTGATTTAACATAAAGATTGTAGCTAGAATTCATTATCTCATATTGATTAAACTTTGATCAGAGTTATCGCTCTGTTTGCGATAGTAATACATGATGATGCTTTAATCTCTTGTTAGATTTTGAATCTATTTTTATAGCATTGTATTCTTAGATTTGTTGTACATATCTCCATTTGTGTCCATATCTAATTACCTAATTATTGCTACTGTCTTTTTATTACTTTATTTTCACTTTTTTTGAGCCGAGTGTCTTTCGAAAACACCCTCTCTACCTTCATTAGATAGGGATAAGGTCCGCGTACACTTTACCCTCACCAGACTCCACTTGTGAAATTTCACTGGACTTGTTGTTGCTCTAATCTTTTCTTAATCTCTACTACTATTAATTATTAGTAGCTATAATATGTAAATTAAGAAAAATGTTGATAGATTGAGATATGAAAAGTGTGTCCAAACAAAGAAGTTTCATACAGAGTTGTTTTAGACATTGGCAATTTAGCTATTAAATGGTAAAACTTCCATAAAATTAGACTATAAGTAGTGCATTAGTACTTTATTTTTTTTCTCTGTGTACGACGTGACCTGAACAGAGCAATCACCATGACCAATTCCTAGTTGAACAGCAAGTCTTTCTCGATGTTTGTTATTTTATGTAATATTGTGAACGAAATAATGCAATAAGTACTTAACAGCTGCTATTCATAATTGACCATGATAAGTCAAATAATCACCAATGTGCATTAGCAGAAGCACGTAAGATGAGAATGGTCTATCATTAATTGTATATTTTAATCAACATTCCATATACTAGTCAATTTTGTTACCTCTTCAAAATGTCCCTTTTCAAGTTTGAGGAATTAGTGCCATCACTTGAAAAATACAAGAAAAGAAAAACGACTCTCTAGGACGTCTAAAAGGAGGGTTCCGACTATTCTCTATTGGAAAAACTGTAGCTGAAGATAGCAAACTTTATTGATTGCCCATAGAGATAAGGTAAGGTAGAAAAGAATCCATCCCCATCAATAAATGTTATTGACTTTGCTGTTTGATTGCAAGATCTTTGTCAATTCTTTGACTTCGCCAATTGGACAATGAACCACATATTGTAATAAATAAAATAAAAATAACTACCGACCTTTTTTCCTTTGCTCTTCTCCACTTTCGACTTGTGGCACTCTTTAATATGCCATGAGTTATCGACTTCATATCGTAAATTTTGGTTCGTAGCTATTATCACATTTGCCCTCCTTCCATTCTCTGAAACTCAAAACAAAGAATCATTCAGGCAATTGATGGATTATTGAACCCGACATTATTACCAAGCAACTACTATATTATTGTATGGATAAATTCATGATTATTTATATGATCACTAAACTATTGAAAATAATGTAATAAAGTTATTTTTAATTATGTAATAGAAAAGTCACTTAACTATTAGAAATAATGTAACAAAGTCATCACTCTTTATTTTGTAGCAGAAAAGTCACTTACTATTGCATCACACAATATATATATATATATATATATATATATATATATATATACACTTAACCGAAAACTGTATTTTCTGTAACAATTTAATAATATAGTATACACCGTTTGAAGCTAAAAGATATATAAACATAAAACTTAACCATTTTAATCAATATAACACCTCGGTTGATTACTTAAAAAGAAATAAATGTTGTTTTCTTTCTCTTTTAACATATGAACATGGAAGAAACAACACATATCTATTTACAGGGTAAGCATGGTACTTATGTTTCCTTAAGGGTCTGTTTGAAAAGTCATCCGGTAATTAGAATTGATGTATTAACTAGGGTCGTAATTGCACAACCTGGTAATTACACAATATAATAATTACTATGACCTGTTTGTTTGTCATAACGTAATTACAGTGTAATTACAAACGTACTGTTTAGTTACACAAGTGTAATTACACAGTTAGATTAAATTTTAAATTAAATAATTATCAAAATTTAAAAGTTAATATAATAAATAAATGTCTATAAATGATTTTTATAAGTATAGATGATATTAGATTTGGTATAAGATGCATTATTTTTCTTGAATATATATTAATTAGTAATCATATATTTATAACTAATATCGTAAAAATAATTGATATATATCTTCAAAATTAATAATATTTAGTTTAATTAATTATAAAAACTAAAAATATTCGTTTTGTAAAAACATCATGTTTGATAAAATAAATTAATATTTATAAATATAATGTCATAACATTATTCAAATGTTTGACTAAACTAATCTATCAATTCTAACTAAAAGATGAACAATATGCAATGTGAAATAACAAGCCAATACTATCAAAACAAGTGAATTGGAACCATAAATATAACGTAATTTTAAAATAAAAAAAATAGTTTAACATATGTCAAATTCCAACATAATAAAAATAAGTTGCAATACAACTTAGGATTAGGAAACATAATAAGTTTATAACCTCATTCAACAATAAATTTTTACTTAAATAATATCACTCATTATATGCCAAGTTTGTTAATGACTTATTATTTCTAATATTAGGAGGTGTAGTTTCAAAAATTAGAATAATAACACAGTTATGCGAAATGAAGAAAATAAAATAAATAAGAAATAAAATATACGAGCAATACATGGAATCACAAGAAGTAAAGGTAATAAAAGATAAATAATGTACAAATAAAAATATTTTTTAAAATTTAAAAGTAAAAATAAAATAAAAGGAAATTAAAATAATAGAAATAAAAAGTTTTAAAGGAAATAAATTAAATAAAAATAAAAAGGAAAGAAATTAAAAAGTAACCTTATAATTACACACTGTAATTACTAATTACAACCAATTCTCACCTCCCCTTTGAGAATTGGAGAGTTAATTATACATCTTCAATTACACCCAATTTTATACTGACCAAGTAATTACTTAGCCCCCCCCAAAAAAATGCCAAACTATATAATTACATTCATGAACACCCAAATCCAATTTTTAGGTTTGCTTTCCAAACATGCTCTAAATGTTAAGAGATCGGGGGAAAAGACAATATTTAGATTTGGAGATATTGAGTTGACCCCACTTTAGATGTATATGTAATCATTATGAATTAAATTAAAGGAAAGTATTTCTTGTAAATACTCGATTTAAAGAAAAATGATAGTTTAATATATTAGCAGTATAATTTATTTATATGTTGTTTTGCCGTATTACTACGTTGATATTCTTATTTAATTTTGTGGCTACTTCTATGCCAACATTAATTTTTAATTTTAATTATATAACATAAAAGAAAACGTAACCTACTGTTAGCATTTGGATAATATTTAATTAAAGTTGAAAAACTAGATCAATTAAAGTTGAAGTTGAAAAAATATATATTTGAAAGTTGAAGACATTCGGCCGCCAACTTCAAAAATAATATTTACAGGTCCTCCATAATACAGGCTAGGCAAACTGCAAATGTAAAACAAAATTTTTGCAAGCCTTAAACGCTAATTTCTAAATCTCACATCCTAACTTGAATATTTTTTAATATTGCATCATAATTTTAGACGTAAACCTTTACTAACTATATAAAGGCCCAATTCCAGATACCCGATTGAACCTATACCCAATTTGCAAAAATAATTGCAAGCCTACCCACTTTACGATCAACTTCAGACTTATCGGGTCTGAAGTTAAAAAACATTAGTCTGAAGTGCAATGCACTTAAGGCCAATTAAGTCTAAAGTGTAAAAATTGCACTAAAGATGCACTTAAGGCCAAATAGGTCTAAAGTGCAATATATATTTTCATGCACTTAAGGTTAGAGATGCCTGAAGTGAAAAAAATTGCACTTAAGATCAAATAGGTCTGAAGTGCAACCAATGGGTTTATGCACTTAAGGCCAAAAAGTGTGAAGTGAAAAAATTATACTTCAGTGCACTTAAGACCAAATAGGTCTGAAGTACAACCAATGGTTTCATGCACTTAAGGCCGAAAAGTTCGAGTGAAAAAATTACACTTCAGATGCACTTAAGTCCAAATATATATGAAGTGCAACTAATGGTTTCATGCACTTAAGGCCAATAAGTTGTAATGATCCGGCCGGTCTTTTTGAGTATTTTAGCTCTGATCCCCTAATTTATGCTCCATCTATGCTATATTGTGGTTACGTGACTTGCCAAGATATTTGATTTTGTTTCGGGAGGGTTTCAGAGTGGAGTGGGACACATAGTCCCTAAACTGGAAGTATAAGTCGTAGGAATTGACCGTAGTTTGACTTGCATGAAGACGACTTCGGAATGGAGTTGTGATGGTTTCAATAGCTCCGTATGGTAATTTTGGTTTTAGGAGCGTGTTCAGAGGTTGATTTGGAGGTCTGTAGGTCGCTTCGGCGTAAATTGGCGAAAGTTGGAAGATTTTGGAAAATCTGACAGGGAGTGGATTTTTTGATATCGGGGCCGGATTTCGATTTCGGAAGTTGAAATAGGTCCGTAATGTTAATTAGGACTTTTGTACAAAATTTGGGATTAATCGGAGTTGTTTTGGCATGAAGATTTCGGAATTCGGAAGTTCATAAGTTCTTAGGCTTGAATCGATGCACGATCCGTGATTCTAGTGGTGTTTGATGTGATTTGACTCTTCGAGCGTGTTTGTATGATATTTTAGGACTTGTTGGTATGTTTGATCGAGGTCTCGGGGGCCTCGGATGAAGTTTGGATCATGTTCAACGCATTTCAGGTCTTTGAGAATATAACTGAAGTGCTCGTTTCTCAGTTCTTGTTTTTTCCTACGCATTCACGAGGGTGTTCCCGCATTCGCGTAGAGTAGTCTGAGATTTGCTGGAAGATTACTCTTCGTGTTCGCAAAAAAGGCCACGCATTCGCGAAGGGGAAGGACCTTGTACACTGCGATTGCGGACTGAAATCTGCATTCGCGAAGAGGAAAGGTAGCCTGGGTGGACTCCTGCGTTTGGTCTACGCGTTCGCATAAATAGGCTTCGCGATCGCGAAGCTTGTGAATCGTTTGCACCGCGTTCGCGAGTGGATCCTCGCATTCACATAAGAGGAAATCTGGACAGTAGTATCTTTGTTCTTCGTGAACGCGAGGAATGTTCCGCATTCGCGAAGAAGGAATTAATTGGGCAACAGACTTAAATTCCAAATCGAGGGTTTTCTTCATATTTCACAATTTGGACTTAGAGAGCTCGGTTTAAGGAGAAGTTTCGAGGGATTTTCATAGAAATTGTTGGGGCAAGAGTTCTTAACTCGCTTTTGATTAAATTCCCTTAATCTATCATTGATTTTATCATTTAATTAGGGATTTGGGTTGAAAAATTGAGAAAAATGGAGGAATCTTCTTAGGCCGAATTTTGGAAATTTGAACGATATTTTGGTATCGGATTTATGTATATTTTGTATGGTTTGATATCGAATAAGTGTTCGATTTTTGTAATTTTGGTCGGGTTTCGAGACGCGGGCCCAGGTTGACTTTTTGGGATGAATTTTCAATTATTTTCTAAAATCATTATTTCATTATTTAAATTAGTTTTCTATAGTTATATTTATAGTATGAAATTATTTTGTCTAGATTCGAGCCGTTCGGAGTTGGAAAATCGAGGGAAAGGCCTTCTAATTGATTGATTGAGCGTGGTTTGAGGTAAGTGACTTGTCTAACCTTGTGTGGGGGAAATTTCCCTTAGGATTTGGTATTTTGGTGATAATTTGTGATAAGTGAAGGCCGTGTACGCAAGGTGACGAGTGCGTACACGGGCTAAATGTTAAAATTCCGATTTTTGCTACGTAGTTTCCTTTTCATGCCTTAATTGAGTTACTTTAGCACGTTATAGAAATCACGTTTAGCCTAATTTCACATGTCTACTTGTCTTATCTCATATTTGCAACTTGTATAACATGTTTTGTTGAATTACTTGCTTTTCTTAATTTCCGTATTCATCACTTAATTGTGGAACTCTTTACTTGAAATTGTTATCCTTGAAATATCTTGTTGTTGAGTTTGGTGTTGAATTGGAAGGCAGTGGTTCTTTGAGGCAAGGTGTAATTTGTGAAAAATCGTTTATTTACTTGTTGTGTTTTGGCTTTCGTGTTATTGTTGAGGTGATTATTTGGTTGTTTGCACGAGGTTTCTCCCGTGTTGTTGTTATTGTTGCACGAGATTTTTGCCATGCGGTTGTTATTGTTTGCACGAGGTTTCTGCCGTCCCCTTGTGATTATTGATACGCATGCGGTGGTATAAAGTCTGGGGGTTCAAATGCATGCGGTGAAATAAGGTGAGCTTGATATGCGTGGCTAGTAAGGGAACTACTATAAGCCATGCAGTGTGATAAGGTGGGCTAAAATGTGGGATGCTATTTCGGAAAAATAATTTTCAAAACCAAATATAAGGGCTCTCAAGGTGATATAAGGAAAGTCTGTGATTTGTTTTTATGATTTGTGACTACGAGACGGTACCTCGGGAGTGCCCATGTTGATCTTCTCTACTTGCTGTATTATTTGGTTGATGTTTCCTTAACATGTAAAATCCTTGTTTTCCTTTAGTGGTTGTAGTTGTTTCCTTGAATTCTGTGTTGTTACTTTCCGTAAATTCTTTACTGCTTCACTTCCCTATTATTTCATTATGTCATTATATTTTTTGCCTTGTGTCTTATTTTCACCAGTAGGGCCTTGTTCTGACCTCGTCACTACTTTACCGAGGTTAGGCTTGGCACTTATTGGGTACATTGTGGTGTACTCATACTACACTTCTGCACATATTTTATGCAGATCCAGGTACATCCTATCAGCCTCGGTATGAGTGCGTCGTGTTGTAGCTTTAGAGATTTCAAGGTACACCTGCTCGCGTCCTCAGGCCTCAGAGTCCCCTTCTACTCTATTTTCCTTATTTCTTTATGTTTTTGATAGACAGAGATATATAGAATTATTCAACATTGTATCTAGATATTTTGACTTATATCTCACCGAGTTTTGGATAATTGTACGTATTGAGCTTATAGTTTATTGATGAAATTGTTAAAGTTTTGAAATTTTAAGTTTTCGCATATTGTTAGGCTTACCTAGTCTTAGAGACTAGATGCCGTCACGACATCATACAGAGGGGATTTGGGGTCGTGACAAGTTGGTATCAGAGCACTAAGTTCATAGGTATTATGAATCACAAGTAGGTTTAGTAGAGTCTCGCGGATCGGTACAGAGATGTATGTATTTATCTTCGAAAGGCTATAGGACTGTTAGGAAAAGCATCACTCCGTTGATTCCTTATTGTGCGAGATTTTAACTTCGAATTCTAAAATTCTGTCTTTCTATTCTCTCATAGATGGTGAGGACACGTACAGCCGGATCAGATGACCAGACACCCGCGCTCCCTACTAGAGCCACGAGAGGTCGGGGCCTGAGTAGAGGTCGAGGACGTCCACGTGGTGTAGCCAGAGCACCCGCACGAGCTACTATAGAGGAGCCACCAGTAGCTCCGGTTGGAGGGCAGGTACTTGAGATGCCTATTACTGCTCCAGCTCTCCAGGTGACTTTCGCCCAGTTCTTGAGCATGTTCGACACTTTGGCTCAGGAAGGGTTGATACCACTTGCTCCTGCCACATCTCAGGCTGGGGAGAAGCACAGACTCTCGCCGCCCGTACCCTAGAGCAGCGGGTTCAGGTCGACCAGGTTCAGGCAGCAGTTTCTAAGGCGGAGCAGCTCAGGCTCAAGAGGTACAAGAAGTACCACCCTCTTACTTTCAGTGTCTTGGCATCAGATGATGCCAGGTTTTTCTTGAGGAGTGCCACCATATCCTCCGTACTATGGGTATTGCGGAGTCTAATGGGGTTGCTTTCACTATGTTCCAGCTTAGAGGAGCGGCTTATCAATGGTGGCGAGCATATGGTTTAGGTAGTCCGGCCGAGGCAACTTCACTCACTTGGACTCAGTTCTCAGATATGTTCTTGAGGGAGTATGTTCCCCAGAGTCTCATAGATGCATGGCGCGTAGAGTTTGAGCAGTTGCGCCAAGGTTCTATGACCGTGTCGGAGTATGCGGTCCGGTTCAGTGATTTTTCTAGGCATGCACCAGCCTTGGCTGCTACTGGTAGAGAGGGGGTCCGTCGATTTATCGAGGGGCTCAACCCTAGTATCATATTTAGCATGGCCCGAGAGTTGGATATGGACATCGCATACCAGCAGGTAGTGGGGATTGCTAGGAGATTGAAAGGTATGTTTACTCGGAAGAGGGAGGACAAGAGGTCTCGAGATTCTGGCATATACAGTGGTACCCGTGCCCCAGTCGTAACTTATCATGGTAGGGCCTATGTGAGTCACCCTGTTCATTCAGCACTTCTAGCTTCCAGCGTTATTCCAGCCACTCCCAGGCCTCAGGATCCCTATTATGCACCGCCATTATCTAGTATACCTCCTGCACAGGGTGATTTCAGCAGTCAGACCAGCCGATCAGGCCCGAGCCAGTCTCAACAGCCACGTCCTCCGAGAGCTTGTTTTGAGTGTGGTGACACTCGTCATATGGTGAGGGATTGCCCCAAACTCAGGAGGGGTGCACCTCTACAGACTACTCAGGCTTTGCGTATTCCACCGGGCCCTCAGGCTTCTGAGTCCATGGTCGCCGCACCAGTTGCTACCTCACCTGTGCAGCCAATTAGAGGTAAAGGTCGAGCAAGTAGAGGTCGCCCTAGAGGGGGAGGCCAGGCTAGATATTATGCTCTTCCTGCTAGGACGGAGGCAGTTGCATCCAACTCTGTCATCACGGATATTGTTCCGGTCTTTCATAGAGATGCATCGGTTTTATTTGATCCAGGATGCACTTATTCATATGCGTCATCTTATTTTGCTCCGTATTTGGGCGTATCCCGTAATTCTTTGAGTTATCCTATCTATGTGTCTACACCTGTGGGGGATTCTATTATTGTTGACCGTGTGTATCGGTCGTGTTTAGTTGTTCTTATTGGTTTTAAGACCAGAG
This sequence comes from Nicotiana otophora, assembly GCA_000715115.1. Taxonomy (NCBI): domain Eukaryota; kingdom Viridiplantae; phylum Streptophyta; class Magnoliopsida; order Solanales; family Solanaceae; genus Nicotiana; species Nicotiana otophora. Next base: position 4,686 of record AWOL01S0077737.1, on the reverse strand, counting down.
TCGATTTATTATTGCTCAATATGGTAGACTTTGATATTATTTTGGGAATGGACTGGTTGTCGCACTATGATGATATCCTTGATTGTCATTCCAAGACGGTGACGTTGTCTATGCCAGGTCTACCGCAGTTAGAGTGGAGAGGTACTTTAGATTATGTTCCTAGCAGGGTTATTTCATTTCTAAAGACTTAGCGGATGGTCGAGAAGGGGTGTGATGCGTATCTGACATATGTAAGAGATGTCAGTGTTGATACTCCTACCGTGGAGTCAGTTCCGGTAGTGAGGGATTGTCCCGATATATTTCCGGCGCATCTTCCGGGCATGTCGCCCGATAGGGATGTAGATTTTGGCATTGATTTGTTACCGGACACTCAACCCATTTTCTATTCCACCCTATCATATGGCCCCAGCAGATTTGAAAGAGTTAAAGGAACAGTTGCAGGAGTTGCTTGATAAGGGCTTCATTCGGCCCAGTGTGTCACCTTGGAGTGCTCCAGTGTTATTTGTAAAGAAGAAGGATGGTTCTATGCATATGTGTATTGATTATCGCAGTTGAACAAGGTTACAGTAAATAACAACTATCCATTGCCACGTATTGATGACCTATTTGATCATCTACATGGTGCCATAGTGTTCTCTAAGATCGACTTGCTTTCAGGCTATCATCAATTGAAGATTCGGGAGCCAAATATCCCGAAGACTGCCTTCAGGACTTGGTATGGACATTACGAGCTCCTCGTGATGTCTTTTGGGCCGACCAACGCCCCAGCAATATTCATGCACTTGATGAATCGTGTATTTTAGCCCTATCTTGACTCATTCGTCATTGTGTTTATTGACAACATTCTGGTGTACTCCCGAAGCCGGGAGGGTCATGAGCAGTACCTGAGGACCGTGCTCTAGACTTTGAGAGAAAAGATGTTATATGCAAAATTTTCAAAGTGTGAATTCTAGCTTGATTTAGTGGTATTTTTGGGTCATGTAGTATCGAGTGGGGGGATCAAGGTAGATCCGAAGAAGATTGAAGTAGTGCAGAGTTGGCCCAGACCGTCTTCAGCTATTGAGTTTTCTGGGTCTGGCGGGGTATTACCGTCGATTTGTAGAGGGTTTCTCGTATATTGGAGCACCTATGACCAGATTGACCCAGAATGGTGCTCCATTCAGGTGGACCGAGTAGTGTGAGGAGAACTTTCAAAAGCTCAAGACAGCTTTGATTACAACCCTAGTGTTGGTATTGCCCACACATTCGGGGTATTATACTGTCTATTATGATGTGTCACGCATTGGTCTCAACACGGTATTGATGCAGGACGGTAGGGTGTTTGCCAAAGCGTCTAGACAATTGAAGGTACATGAGAAGAACTATCCTATCCACGACCTCGAGTTAGTAGCTAATGTTCATGCCTTGAAGATCTGGCGGCAATATTTGTACGGTGTCCCTTGTGAGGTCTACACCGACCACCAGGGTTTACAACATCTGTTCAAACAGAAGGATCTTAACTTGCGGCAACAAAGGTGGTTAGAGCTCCTTAAGGACTATGATATCACCATTCTATATCATCCCGAGAAGGCCAATGTGGTGGCCGATGCCTTGAGTCGCAAGGCGGAGAGTTTGGGCAGCTTAGCATATCTATCGGTAGCAGAGAGGCCATTAGCCTTGAACGTTCAGGCCTTGGACAACCAGTTTGTTAGATTGGATGTTTCTGAGCCGACCCGAGTTTTAGCTTATGGGGTTTCTCGGTGTTCTCTTTATGATCGTTGTAACGACCTGGCCAGTCGTTTTGAGAGAATTATCCCTGAACCCCTATTTATTTCTCCCTCTATTTCATCTTTGGGTTTTGTGACTTGACGGGAGGATTTGTCTTTGGTTTCGGAGTAAAATGGGACACATAGTCCTTAAAAGGCGAGTTTAAGTCATAGGATATCTTTTCTAAGAAGATCAGTCAGAGGAGATGCCAATTGAGCGTAATGCTTAACAAATCGACGATAATATCCGGTAAGACCCAAAAATCCCCTAACATCTTTAACAGAGGCTGAGGGTGGCCACGCGGTAATGGCATGAATTTTTGCCGGGTCAACTTGTAATCCTGCTGCCGAGATTACATGTCCCAGATAGTCTATGGAATTCTGCCCAAACTTGCACTTGGAGCGCTTCACAAAAAGGGAATTTTGGCGAAGGAGATCAAGGACCAATCGTAAATGAGAAAGATGATCCGACCAAGACGGGCTATAGACCAAAATGTCATCGAAGAAAACTAGAACAAAACGGTGAAGGAATGGTTTAAAAACAGAATTCATAGTTGCCTGGAAGGTGAATGGCGCATTTGACACTCCAAAAGGCATGACAATAAACTCATAGTGGCCCTCATGTGTGCGAAAAGCAGTCTTGGCAATATCAGAAGGATGTACCCTTATCTGATGATATCCGGCCAATAAATCAAGTTTAGAGAAAAAGCAAGCTCCATGGAGTTCATCAAAAAGCTCGTCAATGGTGGGAATTGGGAACATATCTTTGACAGTGATTGAATTCAAGGCGCGATAATCCACACAAAAATGCCATGTACCATCCTTTTTCCTCACCAAAAGAACTGGGGATGAATATGAAATAGAGCTTGGACGAATTATCCCAGCTTGAAGCATCTCATAGACTGGTCGTTCAATTTCAGTCTTTTGAAAATGGGGATAGCGATAAGGACGAACCTTCACCGGAGCAGAACCTGGAATAAGAGGGATACGATGATCTTGAGGCCTAGGGGGTGGCAAGACTGTAGCCGTAGCAAAAAGGTCAGAATAAGAATCCAAAAGCTCAGTGAGATCAGACGGCAAAGCCGGAGAAGATGATTCAGCCATCGAAAGCAACTCCAAACGGAAGAATCCCGAAACGGAATGAGTTTCGGTTAAACGCCTAAGCGAGGTAAATTGGACCTCCTCAACAGATTGAACAGGATCCCCAACCCAACGGATCGTTTCACCATTAGAATCCAATTGAAATAATTGTTTTGCATAATCAGTGACAGTGGGACCAAGAGTCGCCAACCATACAACACCTAGCACCAAATCGGCCCCATGAAAGCCAATAACATAGAAATCAGTACTGAAGGTGAACCCTTGGATGGTAAGAGGTAGCTGACGCACAACACCGTGGCATTTCAACAAACTGCCATTGCCGACCATTACCTGAAAATTGGAGGAGCTCTCAACTGGAACTTCAAGAAATTGGGCAGCTCTAGGGTGGATGAAATTATGTGTGCTGCCGCCATCCAGAAGAACTTGTACGGAAAGACCCTTAACCTGAGCTGTAAGGCGGATTGCAGTAGGAATAGGACCACCTGATAAAGCAAGATAACTGATAGAAGGCAATAACGGGTTATCGGAGGTAGGCGGAGATGAAGATAGGTCAAGTGTATTATCGGAGGAAGGAGAATGTTGCTCGTCTGGTGATTCTTCATCAGTGAGAAGAAGAAGAAGCTGGGATGTTTTTGAGCAGCGGTGACCTTTGTGGTACTTCTGATCACAATTAAAACACAGATTTAAGTCCCCTTTTCGCTGGAGCTCTGATGGGGTAATTTCGCGAAAAGGAACGCGACCAACTCCGGGCAAGGAGGCGGAAGGAATGGTGGATGAAGTGGTCGGCGTTGGATTTGGAATAGCTGATGGGTTCATTTGAGAGAAGGGATTTGAAGAATTGGGTTTAAATGACTGAATGGGCCGGGTCATACTCTTTGGCGAGCCCAAAAGCTTCTGTTCCTGGATAAGGGCCAAATTAATTGCCTCTTGTAAATCCTTGGGCCTAAATGACAGAACATCCCCTTTTATATCTGAACGCAGTCCCGAAACAAAAAGATGTCGTAGCCAGGACGGAGGGACATCGGTCGTTCTATTCAACCAATGCTCAAACTGTGAGAGATAGTCGCGAATTGTAGTTGTTTGATAGAGCTTGGCGAGTATCCCTTCAGGAGATTCAATGGATTTGAAGCCAAAACGAATTACAATAGCCTGAGAAAATTGATCTCAACTGACTAGCTGGTGGTTCTTATACATCCACTGGTACCACTCTCTGGCTAGTCCTTCCAAATAGAATGAAATGATACTAAGGCGTTGTTCGTTGGGAACAGAATAATGGTCGAAGTATTGGTTTGCTTGAAAAATCCAACTCTCTGCATTTGACCCATCAAACTTTGGCAGATCAATAGTCGCCGGCTTATCACGGCGAAACAAAACAAGAGGGTTAACGGGTTAAGGTTTGAGAAGGTGATTGAGGAAAAATATTGTGTGGTTGGGGGGGTGAGTAAAACTGGGGTTGAGCAGTTGGGTTGGATGTTTGGCCGGGAAAAATGGGTGATGAATTTTGGACAGTAAAAGGTGGTGCCGGCGGTGGTTGAAGGTGGGTAAGCTGAGAGAGAATGTCATGAAAAAGAGTTTTCTGACCTTGCAATGTAACAGTAATGTTTTCAAGGTTCTTGCTGTGGGCAGCAAGTTGCTCGTTTACCAGCTTCGTAGCGTCATCGAGGGATTTGAGACGAGTATTCGTCGCCCATTTGGTAGGGAAGGATCAATGAAAGCACTGATGTTTGGCATATTTCGATATGTGTTGACGTTACTTTAATCATGTTTTAACCACTTTTTAATGTTGTTTAATCTTTAAAACTCCCAACATGGTGTAATTATTGGTTTGATGACTAATTAA
>AWOL01S0077732.1:44764-74003 GCA_000715115.1 Nicotiana otophora | reverse complement strand
CAGAAGGACCTTTTCTCACCAGTTCCTGGCCGAAGTTACAACTCCAAAATCTGGGTTGTAACAATAAGCTTCTTTCTGAGCAATATACTACTCCCTATAAGACATTTAGGTGCAATTTCACCTATATTAAACTAAAAATTAGAGGTGCTCTAACAGAAGAAAAGAAGATACCTGCAATTGTCTTTGAAAATGAGTCAAATAAGTGTCTTCTACCATTTTTTTTTAGCTCATACAGGTCAAATTATCCCCAAAACAAGTTTAGACAAATGGAGTAGATCCATTTTCTCCTGATTTCTGATAAGATCTATAATATTATTCTAAACCTACAAATAAACTCAGCAAGGACCGCACTGCAACCATGAATGGGACTAACAAATAAAGCAATAACAAAAGAAGGTGGCTCATGTCAATTATCACATGGAACAGTGCATCTTTAAACACACCAAAAAGCTCCTTTTTCAATTTCTGTCAAAGGTGCCATTACGTGACGGTTTCACAGTCGCGTCAAAGAGCATCCAACCATCAGTAGCTTTTTTGTACATGACCCCTTTAAGCACTTTTACAATTAGTCAATCTCCAACATGATTACATGTTTTCTTGCTAGTCTCTCAAATTATAGAGCACCAACAAACCCTAAATATCTACTAGCACAGTTGACAGTACTACTAGTACTAGTTAATAAGAAGTTAACAACACATCATCCTGCAATGCTGGACCGACAATCATGCCCCTGCCATCTACTAATTACTCGGATAACTAACACCCTTTTAACCTACCCAGTAGCCACTAACGGCTGTAATATCCTCCCTAAGACTCAGAGTAGAATTACGAGAAAGAAAGAAAAATCAAATGAATTACTTAACTATTACCATCCATCTAGAAACAGTTACATCTACGGCCAGTGATAGTACCAGAAAACGAAATTGAGTTTAGATCAAATTGGGAAGCATCTGATCATCCTCCTCCCCCAAAAAAAAAAAAAAAACCCCTCAAATCCCCCCTCCTAACTTTCTAGACATTCTGGATTCACTAGGAGGTTGAACTGTTTTGCACCTTTCAACCCCCGGTTCTCATCCCACAAACCAAAAATCAGGACTGGGAACAATAACGAAGTAGAAAAAGAAGAAGAGTGAAATCTCTTACAAAACGACGCATTCAAATTTCAAGCAGCATTTCATTAAAAGCCTTGTTCAACAACATTCCATATATAATAAAATAAGTCTACATCTTTCACTCTCACTCATTCATAACAGGCTTGTTTTCACTAGCTTTTGGCCTCTGTTCCTTTGGCTTCTGCTCTTCTGTTTTCCTGGAAAAATTATAAAGATGTAAGAAGCATTCTTACATAAAGATCAAGGGATGCAGAAAGATGTGCATGACTACGTCGGATATGCATCACAGATCAGCTTCGACATAAAGAAGAGACCTAAATTGAGGAAATAAGAGCCTTCATATAATGGAGATATGAAAAACCCATTCCTAATCCATTACACAACGTGATATACATTTCAGGAAAGAAAATACAATCGGAATAAAATGAAGCATCGCTATAATATTCAGCAAGGAAAGGTTACCCTTGTTTGTTGGAGTAAGGAGTGCAGCTGTATCATAGTTGGCATGGAAACATAATTAGATTTGATAAAATTAATTACGCCTCAATCCAAACATTTAGAAAAGAAAAAAAAATACCCTTTAAAGGAAAGAACATGCATGTGAGCTATCTCATTACACAATGATGCTTTTGACAAGATAAGTGCAGAATTGCTAGAGGCAGCAGCTTGGATAACTACCACCACTTTTATTTGAGTTAAATAGCATTTGTCTGTATATGGAGATATGGAGATATGGAGAGAGAGAGAGAGAGAGAGAGAGAGAGAGAGAGAGAGAGAGATTAATGTTGAGAGAAATTAATGTTGAGGTTTAGATATCAAGATTGATCTGAAGGATAGATTCAAGATCAACTTTAAAACACTGGATTTTGAAAGAAAAAAAATGAAACCAAAAAAAAACATTTTATGTGCAACAATGCTCCATTAATACAGCAACCTTCTTATTATAATAATATAGTGTTAAATATCACTAAAGAAATGTTTTTGAAGATTCTAAACCAATGAAGTTGTGGAATTCTCCACTTTTATATAACAAGCTACTTTAGAAATCTAAAGTCCTAACGTATAATTTTATTAGTCAGACAATTCATAGTGCTCCAGAAATTTCCAATTGTTTACCGATGACTCTAAAAAAGTCTATAAAGAAGTAGCCATTATACTGTATTTACTTTCCTTTAACCGAGACCTTTTTTCTCAGCATTTAAGTCAAAAATGTTATTTGCAATTCTTACTTCCTTGCGTTCTCTTCATGTTAATTTTTATTTCGGTGGTTAGTTTATGTCATAACACAACACCTCTTATTATGTTTTTAGGAACTTAAGAAATGTCTTTGTATGGCATATGAACAAGTTAGAGCTTCATTTGTAAATTATATGATTATGCTGTTATAATCCGAAAAAGTTAGGACCCTACAGTAGAATTGTAACAATGCTAAATTTTTAAATTGATGTAGAGATATTTCTATACAAATTAGACATAATCCGCTAAGACTTTCAGTTTCAACAGCAATTTAACATGCTTTGGAAAAATAAAATTGAGAATTCAAATTGAGACGTCACGGTAACTATTTGCTTTACCAAGATTATTTGTATGGGAAATCCATACGGATAGCCTTCTTTTCTTCGGTCATTTATTTATTTGCAACTTCCATTTTTCTACTTCATAAAGAGTAGAGTTTCTTTATCTTTTCTTTAAACGTTATGTTTCCAGAAGAGGTATATTCTTCTTTTTAAGGGAATACTGAGCACTTCACAAAAAAATTTAAGATATATAAATATATATATATATAGCAACTAATCATTTACTGGAAAAAAAATCTCATAATTAAATGAAGGCATAGCGATACATGCTTTCTGTCATATTACATTCAGCAACCTGCTGCTCTAACTTTCAGTGTTAAATCTCTAGTGGCTAGTTGATACAAGACAGTGGTTCGATGAAGCGTAAAAACATTTCAGTCCATCTTATAGTGAATAAGACAACTAATCCAGACTCTCCTTATCTACAAAGAAAACTAACCAAGACACAAGGTGAGTTCACAGGATTGCATGTCAAACGTATATTCTACTTGTCAAAACTTGTCATAGAGCAGAACCAACTGAGATATCGATATAAGAAGCCAAAAAGAACTTATGCAGATCTCACCAGCAGAAAAATAAGAAAAGGAAACAAATAACAAGAACAAGCAGGTAATAGAATACAAAGGATATGATCAAAGCCGGAGCTAGGATTTGAACCTCATGGGTTCGGGATTATAATTCTTTTAAATTACTGGGTTCTAAATTAATAATTTATACAAATTCATTGAATTTCTTAATACAAATACAAGATTTGAACAAAAGTTATTGGGTTCGACCGAACCCGCAACTAACATTGTGACTCTGCCCCTGGATATGATAGGGAATCTAATTATGCTTACAAATTTCAAATCTTTTCATGCACGTAAACATACACATTTTTCTGATCATTTAATGCTCACAGAACTGTTGTTGAAAGTTAGACAAGCCAGTTCAGATACTCGAATTTGTGTTCGTGACCTAAATGTGCAAGCGTTAAGTTGGCTTGACTCTTGACTTTTCGACTCTAATTGAACCAACGCTTAACTGGGCCACAAGTATAATCTAGATGAAGCTCATCGACACCCATTCCAGTTAACCCAACACCTATAACGTCTATACCAAAAACTTGATCAATTATCTAGACCATTTCACAACACCATAGGAGTACCATCCAAACACCAAGATACATTCTTTACTTTACCAATTTCCAATAGCTATGGCATGCATCATTAATGGGTTTACATTCTCTCCAGAGTCAAAATAAGGCGTCAGAGGTTCAAATGTATGAAAATCACAGGGCAAAGACATTTCGAACAAAAAAATTACTCGCTAGCGAAGCCTAATCGAAATGACCATTGAAATAACAATTGAAACAAATATAACAGGAAAAGTCACAACTATGACAGAATCAATATGGCTATGCAGAAATATCAACCTTTTTCACCTTCCACAAACAAAACTGCTATAACATCAATACTATGAAAAAATTTGTCGGAGAGGCGACGGTTAGTTTACAGCCAAAGAGAGAATTGTGCATACCTCTTGTCGGAGGCGCCACCCTTCTGGCTAAGGAAGGATCGGAAAAGCGGCGAGTTGACGTCGTAAATCATCGTCGTCGGTCGGATTTAAACCCCAAAAACCCTAATCTCCTCTCTGCTCCTCTTTGAACTTCTCTAGCACAAGCCAATCTTTTGAAAAATTCTAATATTACATATTACATATACAAAAAAATAAAAATGCGGAAAGTTGGATTGGGCCGTCTTGAAACCGATTGGGCTATCGTAATTGGTAGTTGAACTGAAGAAGGCCCAAGTATTTCAAACGAGTAGTTTTAAGGGGAAAGGACAAAAATGCTCACAATATTGACCGGCCCCTTATTTGCTATACTTTTCAAGTACCGAAATCTAAAATTTTGGTATTCGGTATTCGGTATAATATTTAGTTTAAATTTTTAAAAAAATTAGTATTAGGTAATGTGGTATTTAAAAATAAAATAGCGAAATACCGAAATCGTACCGAAATATACATTATATTACACAATACACATTTTATTAATTATAACATAAATATAAGAAATCTAAAATTTTACTTTCCTTTATTCTCTAAGTTCATCAATTAATTCTAAGCAAGTAACAAGATATTTCTCTAAGTTTTCTCTCTCTAGGTTGGTATTTGTTGGTTTTGGACAAAACTTTTGTCAACATAACGTTTTTAGTTTTGTACTTTTGAGTACTTTAATTAAGAATATTACCGTCTATGACTCTATGCACTAGTTAGTATTCAAACCGAATAAACCGAAGTTACCGAACCGAATAAACCGAAACCGAAAGGAGAAAAACTGAACCATACCGAATTTAATTAGGTATGGTATCGGTATAGCATTTTACGAAACTGAATACCGAAAATACTGAAATGAAATGTCTAAATACCGTACCGTACCGACCGACGAACACCCCTACTGCCTGGTCCTCCCTTCCACTTAACCTTTTTTCTTCTTTTCATTTCTGCTCCTTGTTATCCCTTACTAATCCAACTTCATTCATATGTTTTAAATCACCACCTAATTTAGTTATTTAGAAATAAATTTTAAATAAATCAGTCATCCCTTCCGCTCAACCATTTTCTTCTCCATCTTCTTCCTCACTAATCCAATTCCATTCATATTTTTTTAATCATTATTTACCCGAAAAATGGATGGAGTTGAATTTGTACGCAGTTCTAAGGATATGTGATATAGATTAATACAAATTGTAAGGATAAATAGAAATATAAAATATGGATTGCAAAGAATGCAAAATAAATAAGGTTGTAAAGAAGATGATTTTTAGGACTAAGCAAGATGAATCAATTTATGAAGCTTAAAAGAGTAACTCTTGAATATAAGAGAATATGGTGCTTGAATTACAATGTAAGCCAAAAAACTGCCCTCTACAAAAATGTAGCCATCCTCTTTATAGTGGAGGATCATACTTTAGATATAATTAAAAATGCCTAGTGGAGAACCCATGATAAATCAGCTTTTCCCTAATTTCTGTCGAGATTCTCTCCCCTAGTGTGTTTGCAACGGCTCTTGTCTGTGAGCTCGAGCTCGATCGACCTCGATGTTGGTCGGTATTGCTTCTAGAGCTTGATGTGAACTCCGAATCAGGTGATGATTCGGGCTCGGCATTGGTTGGCCTCTGCCGCTTAAGCTCGAAATCATCTCATCATAGTTCGATTCGGACTCGAACTCGATAGTGACTTCGAACTCGGTGTTCGACCTATACCTGAAATTTGAAGCTCGTTCATACCATCTTCGGAACCCATCTTGATATTACAAAGTCTTTCTTCGATCCATTATGTTTCGACCTTGATCAATCGTACGAAGGTCGAAATTTATTTCGACCATATACAGATAGTCCCCTCGTTTCTCGGGAAGGATGTGGTGAGAAACGATATGATTTCTCAATGGCTCGATTGGATAAGCGCTAACGTTTGCATTGAGCCCGACTATGGCGTCTGTGATAATTGTCTGTCGGTTTAGCTTACCAATGCATTTAATACGTGTCAGATGGTGGCCGGTCACCGCTGATATTGAACCGTCATTGTTTCAACCTATAAATAGCCTTTTCGTCCACCATTCATCACTTTTACTTCTTCAATCTTCAGAAGATTTTTTAAGTTCTTTTTCGTCTCTTCTGGGTTTATTCGCTGATCTGTGACTCTTTTCTGCAAATTTCTTCTTTTAAACCACCAAATCTTTGTCACCTTCTTTAAATCCAAAAATGGTGAAGACATCAAAAATCGTCCCCCAAAAAGAGAAAGCTTCTTCTTCCCAATCTGCCGTCGATAAAACACTGGTGGATCCACGGCCTAAGGAGTGCGTTCCGGTGGTGTGTGTTCTTACCTCCGATTTCAAACTCGATAAAGGTTCGCCGGTTCCTGGCCGATGTGAGCCCGTATCGAGATATATTTGTTCGATAATCGGGTGGTATATCGAGCAGATAAAAAAAGATTGTAACTGGGGAACAAAGAAGTTGTAGTGTCGTCTCCCGAAGAGGATATTACTACTCACGTGAAAGGATTTTTAAGTGTGTACACTCACCCTTTCGCGTTAGGTCCCCTCGACCCCGTTATCATAGATTTTTGTCGTAAATACCTAATAACCCCAGGCCAGATCCATCCTTTTTTTTGGCGGATCGTTATTTTGATCCGATATTTTGTGAACAAAATCGAGGGGATGCCTTTCACCCTCGATCATCTCGTCTGATTGTACCGTCCTTGCCTTTTTCGAGGAGGATTAATAAAACTTCAACATCGAGCTACCAAGGCTCTATTCTCGAGCATAGACGAGGATAAGGATCGAGGCTGGATGGGCAGGTTCGTTCGAGTAAGGACTTCGGACCTGATTCCGACCGAAAAGATGCCTTTTCCCGAGGAGTGGAACATGAAGCGTAAGTGTAATTCTGTTGTTATCTCTTACTATTTTGTCCTTTCATTTTCTTTCTCACCGATATTACCCCTTTATGATGCAGTGGTTCCCTGGATGTCCGGTGCAGTTCCCGATCTCAAGAACTAGGTACGGGATCTGGTTTTGACCTTCTCATACGCCAAGCGCTCATGGCGTGACTTGTCGAAGGGCCGATGGTAGGCCAAAAATCATGGTAAGCCCCTTTATCGTATTTTTTGGTAGTTCGAACAAGATGTTTTTCATACACTTTAATAAAATTTTCCATATGTAGATGTGGGCAAAGATGCGGTTTTGAGACCCTCGTATGTCGAGGAAGAGGCTTCGGCCTCTGTCCCAAAGCCGGTGAAAGATAATAAGAGGAAAAGAGCCCTCGTTCCCGAAGATCAAAAATTGAAGAAGAGGACGGCTCGTAAGCCGAATAAGAATGCCATTCCTTTGACCGTAGAATCAGTTCTGCGTTTGAGGGATGAAGAAGAAGAAGAAGAAGAAGAAGAAGAAGATCGGTCCGCACCGGTGGCCCGAACGAAGAAGACCACCGATGTTCCACATGCAACTGGAGTGATGGTGGTCCATAAGGCTCCGCCTCGAACTGAGGATATATCAGAGAAAGATTCGGGCAGAGTCCCCGAGTTGTTGGAGATTGAAGATGCTTCCCATCGAAGCCAACGGATAAGGGATATGTCTGAAGGGGCTCTCCCCGAATCTCTTCAAACTGAAGAGAATGCTCCAAGTGATTCACTTGGGGAAGTAGCAATCGAAGACTCGCCCACCTTCCCTGTTTTTTCTGCAGGGGCGATTCGAGAAGCCCAAGCTTTGGGGGCCCTCGAACTAGACAGGCCTCATGATAGAGAGGATCATTTTCGTGACCTGTTTACTGATGTCGAGGATGCTACCGGTACAAGTGACGCATCAGATATTTTTCACGGAGTGCAGCAGGCTTTGAATCAGGTAAGCCTTAAATTATTTGGCATTACCTTTATGTTTGCTTTTCTTTTCTAACTTCGTTTCTTCTTTCTTTGTAGGCTGCGGAAGTTGATCGAGAAGCATGTTCTCGGTCCCGAACCAAGCTGCGTCGATATAAGGCCGACCTTCAACAAGTTACGGAGGAGAGGAACTCCTTTAAGCTCCTCTTAGGGCAAATGGAGAGGAAATAAAAGACCTCTGAGCTGAGTTAGCCAAGGCTTACCAAGATCAGACCGATTTGTCCGAGCAAGTAATGATACTTTTAAAAGCCTATGGGATCGATACCATAACGATGGCTAATTTTTCGGTCTCACAGCTGCAGCAGAAAATTGAGATGATCGGGAAACTCTGTGAGGAGGTCGATGAGATAAAGACGAAGTCTTTAAAGTGGAAAGAAGGTATGGACCGCTTTGTTGCAGAGAAACAAACTGCTCGAGCTCAATTATCATCGGCCGAAAACCAACTTCAAAGTATGAAAGAGAAAAGCTCGGTTCAATCAAAAAGAATAGAGGATCTCGAGGCTCGATTGGCCTCTGAACTTGCCAAGGCCGAATCCAATGCTAAAAAGGGAAAGGCTGATGTGGATGCACTCATGGCCGTATATCGGCCAGACGCTGAAGCTGCCCAGGTCCAAGCAAGAGAGACTGTCGATACTCGAGCACATTGGGTCGCTGAACTTGCTAAGTATTGATCTCGTAGGGAGACCCTCGAGGAGATACATGCTCGAGGTTTCGATCTCGCTGAAGAGATAAAAAGGGCGCAAGAACTTGAAGCCGATGCTGAAGCCTTGGCTTCCGATGATAATGATGATGATGATGATGATGGGAGTAAGAGCGGGTCCGAGAACGGGGGGGGAGCCCGATGGAGAAGAGACCGCTCCCGGAGATAACCAAGAAACTTAGCCCTTAGTTTCTATGTTGTAATCAATCATGTAAACAATCGTGTATATATATAATATCTTTTTCTTTTGCCGGCTTGCTTCTGTTTTGTTTCCTGCCTTGTGAAGATTTTATTCATGCCTTATAAATATTTTTACAGGGATTTAGGTAATTTGATCGAATTTGGACTTCGTAACCTTTATAACCGAGTGAGCGCTTACTCAAACTTGAAATAAGGTAGCTCATAGGCTTAGTAGTCGAGTTGAGTAATTGTTTGAATTTGAAGTGATGTAGCCCTTAGGCTTATTAGTTGAGTGAGTGATTCGAACTCGAAGTAATATAGCCCGTAGGCATAATGATCGAGTGAGTGCTTGCTTGAACTCGAAATAAAAATAGCCCGTAGGCTTAGTAGTCGAGTAAATGTTTCGAACTCGAAGTAATGTAGCCTGTAGGCGTAATGGTCGAGTGAGTACTTGCTCGAACTTGAAATAGAAGTAGCTCGTAGGCTTAGTAGTCAAATGAATGATTCGAACTCAAAGTAATGTAGCCCGGAGGATTAATAGTCGAGTGAGTGATTTCGAACTCGAAGTAATATAGCCCGTAGGCATAATGGTCGAGTGAATGATTCGAACTCGAAGTAATGTAGCCTGTAGGCGTAATAGTTGAGTGAATGTTTTCGAACTCGAAGTAATATAGCCCATAGGCTTATTAGTCGAGTGAATGTTTCGGACTCGAAGTAATGTAGCCCGTAGGCGTAATGGTCGAGTGAATGAGTCGAACTCAAAGTAATGTAGCATGTAGGCATAATGGTCGAGTGAATTGTTTCGAACTCGAAGAAATGTAGCCCGTGGGCTTAATGGTCGAGTGAATGATTCAAACTCGAAGTAATGTAGACCGTAGGCGTAATAGTCGAGTGAATACTTTTGAACTCGAAGTAATGTAGCCCGTAGGTGTAATAGTCGAGTGAGTACTTGCTCGGACTCGGAGATTTATCTCAACCCTGTTTGCATAATAAATCTCGAAAATAGAGGAATTTATCTTGGATATAAGATATCGGTAAAGAAGAGAACTTTCTTTGCAAGTCTTTACACATGTGTTCATGCTTTGCGTTGGGGCTCGGGCCAACTACATGAGCATGGTTCGTTTTGACCATTTGGCTCTTACAACTTTTCCTATTGGAACCCTGTTGTTACGAAATAACTTTCTTGCATCAGAACTTGATATATTTGAGGGCTAATGCCCCCAGCATTCGAGGTCGATTGTAAAGAGGCCTCGGATATTGTCGAATTGTTTCTAAGTTTAGCACAATCATTGGTTGCCTCATTAAAAACCTTGCCGAAAAATCCATTTGGGATAAAATCGGTCTAAGGAAAAAAGAGTGCAACGCGTGCTTCCAGACCTAGGGCTTCGTATTGAAAGATTCATCCTAGCTCCTGATCGGACTCCTGCAGGGGTTAGTTTCGAAATGTAAATGAATATGGGAGGGTCGTACCTTAGCAGTAGTATCGTTTTAGGTGCAACACGTTCCAATTGCTTGATAGTTGTTTGCCGTTTATAATACCGAGCTTGTATGATCCTTTTCCGACATTTTCGAGAACCTGATACGGTCCTTCCCAGTTCGGTCCTAGTTTTTCTTCGTTTGTATTTCGGGTACTGAGGGTGACTTTCCTTAGCACTAAGTCTCCGAGTTTAAAATGGCGAAGCTTGGTTCTTCGATTATAGTATCTTTCGATTCGCTGCTTTTGGGTGGCCAATTGGACGAGAGCAGTTTCTCGTTTTTCGTCCGAAAATTCGAGGCTAGTGTTCATGCCACGTTATTTGATTCTTCTGTTGTATATCGAAACCTGGTACTGGGTTCCCCGACTTCGACTGGAATCGAGGTTTTGTAGCCATATACTAAGGAGAACGGGGTTGCCCTCGTACTTAGATTTTGATGTTGTTCGATATGCCCAAAGGACTTCGGGTAGGATTTCTCTCTATTTTCCTTTAGTGTTGTTCAACCTCTTCTTTAGGTTTTGAATGATAGTTTTGTTTGTTGATTTGGCCTGTCCGTTCCCACTGGGGTGATACGGTGTTGATAATATCCTTTTTATTTTGTGGTCTTCGAAAAATTTCGTCATTTTGCTGCCGACAAACTATTTCCCATTATCACACACTATTTCGGTCGGTATCCCGAATCGACATACGATATGATCCCAGATAAAGTCTATAACCTCTTTCTCTCTTACTTTCACGAACGACTGTGCTTCAACCTATTTAGAAAAATAGTCAGTCATAAATAAAATGAACTTAGCTTTACCTGGGGCCGATGGCAGAGGGCCGACGATATCCATTCCCCATTTCATGAATGGCCATGGGGATAGGACTGAGTGAAGTTGCTCTCTGGGTTGATGGATCATTGGTGCAAACCTTTGACATTTGTCACATTGTCGAACAAACTCTTTTGCATCTTTGCCCATATCGATCCAATAATACCCTGCCCTGATTATTGTTTGGACTAATGAATTGGCACCAGAGTGATTTCCACAAGTGCCCTCGTGCACCTAATGTAGGATGTAATCGGTGTCTCCTAGACCTAAGCATACTGCCAATGGTCCATCGAATGTCCTTCGATATAGCATTCTATCTGCAGTTAATGTGAATCGAGCAACTTTGGTTCGTAGGGCCCTCAAATTTTTAGGGTTCGATGGGAGCTTTCCATTCTTTAAGTATTCAATATACTTATTCCTCCAATCCCAGGTTAAGCTCATAGAATTTATCTCGGCATGACCTTCTTCGATCACGGATCTCGAGAGTTGAACTACAGTCCCCGAGCTTATCTCGCCTTCCTCGACCGATGATCCCAAATTTTCAAGTGCATCAGCCTCACTGTTTTGCTCTCGTAGAACATGCTGTAAAGTCCATTCTTTGAAATGGTGCAAAGTGACCTGCAGTTTGTCCAAATACCTTTGCATCCTATCTTCTCGAACTTCGAAGGTTTTATTTATTTGATTTACCACCAACAAAGAGTCACACTTGGCTTCAATGACTTCTGCTCCCAAGCTTTTAGGACCTGCAATCATGGTCTCATACTCGACCTCGTTGTTAGTCAACCTAGTAGTTTTGATAGATTGCCTAATAGTGTTAACCGTAGGTGGCTTTAAAACGATGCCTAGCCCGGACCCCTTCACGTTCGAAGCCCCGTCCGTAAAAAGGATCCATACCCCCGATGACGTACTCGATTTTAATAAGAGTTCTTTTTTGACTTCGGGTACGAGGGTCGGCGTGAAATCGACCACGAAGTCCGCTAAAATTTGAGACTTGATGGTCGTACGGGGTTAATACTCGATATCGTACCCACTGAGTTCGACAGCCCATTTGGCCAATCGGCCTGATAGTTCGGGCTTGTGCAAAATATTACGAAGTGGGTAAGTGATTAATACGCATATGGGGTGACATTGAAAGTACAGTCTTAACTTTCTAGAGGCACTTATCAGTGCAACTGCCAATTTTTCTAGGTTGGGATATCTAGTTTCTGCTTCTCCTAAGGTTTGACTTATATAATAAACGGAAAATTTCATACCTTGCCCTTCTCGAACTAGGACACCGCTTACCGCGATTTCCGATACTGCCAAGTACAAGCAAAGTTTTTCGTCTGTTTTTGGAGTATGAAGTAGCGGCGGACTCGATAGATATCATTTTAATTCCTCTAATGCCTGTTGGTATTCCGGGGTCCAAGCGAAATTGTTCTTCTATTTGAGTCGAGAGAAAAATTAGTGACTTCGATCTGACAGCCTTGAAATGAATCGGCCTAAGGCTGCAATCCGTCCCGTTAGCCTCTGTATGACTTTTACACTATCCACGATGGCGATGTCTTCGATGGCCTTGATTTTATCGGGGTTAATCTCGATTCCCCGATTTGACACTATGAAGCCGAGGAACTTGCCCGAACTGACCCCGAAAGCACACTTCTCGGGGTTGAGCTTCATGTTGTATTTCCTTAAAAATCTCGAATGTTTCCTGAAAATGGGTCAAATGGTCCTCTGCACACAGGGACTTAACTAGCATGTCATCAATATAAACTTCCATTGATTTACCTTATTTACTAGGCGTTGGTAAGTAGCTCCTGCATTTTTTAGCCCGAAGGGCATCACATTATAACAATATGTTCCATACTTGGTGATAAATGAAGTCTTTTCCTGGTCTTTCGGGTTCATTTGGATTTGATTATACCCAGAATAGGCATCGAGAAAAGTAAGGATCTCGTGGCCAGCTGTGGCATCGATTATGCGATCGATGTTGGGCAGCGGAAAAGAATCTTTGAGGCATGCTTTGTTCAAATCCTTATAATCTACACACATTCTAAGTTTGTTCCCCTTTTTAGGCACTACAACTACATTGGCTAACCATTCAGGATATTTGACCTCCCGAATAAACCCTATTTTGAGAAGTTTGGTTACCTCATCCTTTATGAATACGTGCTTTACCTCGGACTGAGGTCTTCTCTTTTGCTTCACCGGTCTGAACCTAGGGTCCAAGCTTAGCCGATGTGTCGTTATATCCGATGGGATTCCTGTTATATCTAAATGGGACTAGGCAAAACAATCCATGTTATCGATAAGAAATTGAATAAGTCTGTTCTTGAGTTCGAGGGTTAATCCCGTTCTCAGGTATACCTTTCGTTCGGGCCAACGCTCGATTAATATGACTTGCTCCAATTCTTCGATCGTTGATTGTGTAGAATCGGACTCATCGGGAAGCACGAAGGATCGAGGAATCCTATGATCATCATCTTCATCGATCTTCTGATTTTCTGGTTGGGTTAAAGATGGTATCTGTGATTGCTATTTGGCATCTTGTTCCCCTTTTGAGCTCGATCCCTTTATTGGCGAAGGCGAGGATATCGGATTCGTTTCCTCGACGGCAAACATTTATCTTACGGCCGGTTGCTCTCCGTACACTGTTATGACCCCCCTCGATATTGGGAATTTAAGAACCTGGTGTAGGGTCGAAGGTACAACTATCATGTTGTGGATCCATGGCCTTCCAAAAAGGGCATTGTACCTCATGTCACCTTCGATTACTTGGAACTTCGTTTCCTGGATGGTCCCGACCACGTTTATCGACAAAATTATCTCGCCTTTGGTGGTTTCACATGCCATATTGAATCCGTTTAGGACCAGGGTCGTGGGTACAATCTGGTCCTGTAGAC
Organism: Nicotiana otophora; assembly: GCA_000715115.1. Lineage (NCBI taxonomy): Eukaryota > Viridiplantae > Streptophyta > Magnoliopsida > Solanales > Solanaceae > Nicotiana > Nicotiana otophora. The sequence goes on along the minus strand of AWOL01S0077732.1, from coordinate 59,853 downwards.
CGAGTTGTTGTACGACCTTCAATCTAATGATATTGGCTGAGCTACCTGGATCAATTAACACACGCTTAACTTTAGTTTTATTCATAAGTACGGATATTACCAATGCATAGTTATGAGGTTGTGTGACTCCTTCTGCATCTTCATTATTGAAGGACAAAGTTCCTATGGGTGCGTAATCCTGAGTTCGAGATCGCTTTTCTCTCACAATCGATGTCTTAGTGCGTTTTAGCACCGACCCTTGAGGGGTATCGACATTGCCGATGATCATATAAATGGCATGCTGTGGTTCTTCTCGTTCGTTTTGCTTGCTGATATCCCTATTTTTCAAATGGTTCTTCGCCTTATCGCTTAAATATTCTCGAAGGTGCCCTTTATTGAATAACCGGGCTACCTCCTCTCTTAGTTGCCTGCAATCTTCTGTTCTGTGGCCATGGGTTCCATGATATTCCCACATTTGATTGGGATTTCTCTGGGCAGGATTGATCTGCATGGGTCGAGGCCATTTAGTGTCTTTGATACGTCCGATAGCCGACACGATGGCGGATGCATCAATGCTGAAGTTATACTCTTATAACCGAGGCGCTTCTTTAGATCCGGTAGGCCTGTCGAACCCACTTCTGCTCATTAGCCCCCGAGACCCTTGACCTCGATCACTTATTTTGTTGATTTGTTCGGGGTTACGTCTCGATTCATTGATTATGTGGTTTTTATTATACGGTCGATATCGATCCCTGATCGGACCTTGTTCTCGATTGATATCCCTCCGAGCAGTGGGATCAGCCCCCAACTGTTCATCTTCGACTCTAATTTTTGATTGGTACCGATTGTGCACGTCGACCCAAGTGATAGTTGGGTACTCGATTAGGTTATGCTTCAGTCGCCGTGATGCTGTCGAACTTTGTTCGTTCAAACCTTGAGTGAAAGCCTGAACAGCCCAATCATCTGTGACTGGTGGCAGATCCATTCATTCCATTTGAAAACGAGATACGAACTCCCTTAGCATCTCGTTATCCTTTTGTCTTACCTTGAAAAGGTCCAATTTCCTCGTTGCGACCTTTATGGCCCCGGCATGTGCCTTTACGAAAGAATCTGCTAACATGCAAATGAGTCAATCGAATTCGGTGGTAGGTTGTGATACCAAATCATTGCTCCCTTCGAGAGAGTCTCCCCGAACTTTTCAACAACACATATTCGATTTCATTATCCTCCAAATCATTACCCTTAATGGCGCACGTGTAAGAGGTGACGTGTTCGTTGGGATCGGTCATTCTGTTATATTTGGGAATTTCGGGCATACGGAATATTTTGGGATTGGTTTTGGGGTTGCGCTCGAGGGAAAAGGCTTTTGCACGGATATTTTGGAATCCAACCCTTTTATCATTGGTGGAGCCCCCAAGATCTGATCGACCTTGGAATTATATGTTTCTATTTTTTCATCGTTGGCTTCGACTCGCTTTGTGAGATCCTCGAGTATTTTAGTGATTTCGGGAGTAGTCCCCGATTCTTTCTCATTTGACCTCACTATGGCTGACTCTGTTCTGTGGGCAATTTCTTGGGGTGGACTAGGCTCCGGCCTGCTTGGTAGCTGGGTTTGGCTCTGCAACTGAGCTATTAGGCTTGCAACATTTCAAAAATCATATGCAAGCTAACGTCGTTTTCCTCAATGTTATGGGTGTCTCGAGCTGCAGACCGAGTGCCACCATGAATGCTATTTTCAGGTTCAGAATGTATGTTCGCCTCAATGGCCACATGCGAATTGATATCTATCGGCACTCTGATCCGAGCTCCAACAGCATTGACAAGTGGTCTTTCGGTACTGGGTGTCAAGTTGTTATTCTCATCTTGAAGACCAGTTTCGTTGTCGATAGGTAAGGCCATTTAATTGGTAGTTAGTCGCTGCTAATCCAAAATCTGAGATACTTTCTAAAACAAACGCAAAACGGTGTGTTTTTGCAGATTCGTATCAAATAACCACTATTATCCTTAGCTCCATGGTGGGCGCCAAACTGTTTACCTGAAAAACGGATGGAGTTGAATTTTTACGCAATTTTAAGGATATGTGATATAGATTAATACAAATCTTAAGGATAAATAGAAATATCAAATATGGATTGCAAAGAATGCAAAATAAACAAGGTTGTAAAGAGGATGATTTTTAGGACTAAGCAAGATGAATCAATTTATGAAGCTTAAAAGAGTAACTCTTGAATATAAGAGAATATGGTGCTATTCTGAATTACAATGTAAGCCAAAAACTGTCCTTTACAGAAATGTAGCCATCCTCTTTATAGTGGAGGATCCTACTTTAGATATAATTAAAAATGCCTAGTGAAGAACCCATGATAAATCAATTTTTCCCTAATTTCTGCCGAGATTCTCTCCCCTAGTGTGTTTGCAACGGCTCTTGTCTGTGAGCTCGAGCTCGATCGGCCTCGATGCTGGTTGGTATTGCTTCTAGAGCTTGATGTGGACTCGAAATCATGTGATGACTCGGGCTCGGTATCGGTTGGCCTCTGCCCCTTAAGCTCGAAATCATCTCATCATAGTTCGATTCAGACTCGAGCTCGATAGTGACTTCGAACTCGGTGTTCGACCTATACCTTAAATCTGAAGCTCGTTCAAACCATCTTCGGAACCCATCTCGATATTACGAAGTCTTTCATCGATCCATTATGTTTCGACCTCGATCAATCGTATGAAGGCCGAAATCTATTTCTCTAAGTTTTCTCTCTCTAAGGCCGAAGTCTTTCTAAGCAAGTAACAAGACATTTTTCTAAGTTTTCTCTCTCTAGGTTAGTATTTGCTGGTTTTGGATAAAACTTTTGTCAACATAATGTTTTTAGTTTTGTACTTTTGAGTACTTTAATTAAGAATGTTACCGTCTATGACTCTATGCACTAGTTAGTATTCAAACTGAATAAACCGAAGTTACCGAACCGAATAAACCGAAATCAAAAGGAGAAAAATCGAACCATACCGAATTTAATTAGGTACGGTATTGGTATAGTATTTTACGAAATCAAATGCCGAAAATACCGAAATGAAATGTTTAAATGCCGTACCGTACCGACCGACGAACACCCGTACTGCCTAGTCCTCCCTTCCACTCAACCCTTTTCTTCTTTTCACTAGATATGGGTTGCCGTGCTGAGCATGGGCCCAATATTTGATTCAATGTATTTTTTGACATGTTAGCTTCATAGCAAAGAAATTCAAGCAGATAAATTCGGGGTAGCAGTTTGCGCATGCTATAGATAAACTGATGAATTATATTGGCGATTTGGATCAAATCTGCAGGTATTTTGTGAAGATAATTAAACACTAATTTTCCAAACTAATTTGCCTAGTGGCAGTAAAGCCTCTCTTAGAAGATGCTTTGAGGAAAAAAACTGAAAGTAACACTAATGAATAGTCCTAGAATTCTAAAAGAAAGAGAAAGCATGTAACATGAATATGCCATCCATTAAAAATAAAAAGAATTGCGTAAAAGTGTATAAGGAACATTTCACCTGGACAAAATAAAATTTCTGCGATCCTTGTTAAGAAACGACTTCGGGGCTTAAAAGTAGAACTTTGATTTTAGTGATACAGAGCTGGGTGATTCTATCTTTATGCAACCTGATTTTGACTCTCACGACAGTTGTTTAAGAAAACGCTTAGAGATAGGTAGAAGAGTAATTATATCTGACTATTTGTAATGCACGTATTCCTTATTCGAGCTTCATAGTGATTCCCACGCTCAGGCAGTAATGCAATTTAAATAAAAATAAAACTCTTTGGAACTTCACTATTTGAAATGATTCAAAATGTTAATTAATGTTCTTCCCTTCAGATATTACGTTTTGCATGTGCACTTGTTGAACTTTTTCTGAGTCTTACAATAACAAAAAGTTAAAAAGTAGGCGCATTCTTTTCGACTACATGCTTGACGTCTCCAAAATCTCTGTGGCACTCTTCTGAAAAAGGAAGTGCCACAATCCTCCTTGGGGCCTAAATGTATTTGCTCAAGTGTCTACCCTTCATAAAACAGACACAGAGATATCTAAGTGGTTTCGATTCTTTCTAGATTATCACATTACAACTCCTACTTCAGTCTCACAGAAAATTGGGAATAATACATAAGCGTGTTATTATTTCACCTTCTGATGAAGCTAAAGAAAATACTCGATAGAGCAATCAGAGTACTGAAACATAATACCGAGAATAACATTAAAAAGCTTAGTGCTTCTCCACTTTATCTCCCATGCTATTTTATGTTACCTTTCTTTACCTCTGTGCGTTCTCCCTAAAATGTAGACCAACAAAGTGGTTAAAATGGTTCATGAAATCAAGTGAAACAAATCAGATAAATTAACTGACTATGTCTTTTATGCTTAACAATGGTACTTTTTTTCTCATCGCATTATTTAAAAAAGAATACATGGGAACACGACCCAAGAATTCAAGTGCAAATTTGTTTAGGACAACTTGCTGGTTTAAACTTCTTGGTAACTCTTGCATATAAGAGTGTAAAAATGGGACAAAAAATATTAAACCTGAATCATAAAGGGCAACGAATTTGTACAGGAATTCTTAAGGTAACTCTTGCATATATGAAAAAGAATCATCATGTCAAAGAACTGTATCTTGAGAAACTTTTTCTTAATGAGGCTCTAGACTTATTAACTCTTACTTGATGAGATTTTGGAGTTATTAACTCTTGTAAACCATAATGAGAGACTCCTTACCTAAAGAGAGAATATGACATGAGAAGATGTTGCATTTGAAACTTCTTAAATAGGGCGGTGGATCCAAACAACAATACATCTTACATCTGGAGAAGATGAATGAGATAAACCCTTGACTAAAAATTTGATATACTTTGGAAATATAAAATCATTTGCCAAGAAAATATCACCATAAAGAAACAACAACTTTGGAGGGAACTCTTCCGTACACCTGGCATCAACAAATGAAAAATATTACTACTAAAATTGCCGAATCTAACCAGCTTTAATTTGAAAGAGCAATCAATTGACATTATGGTATTTTGCAACTAAGAGTGCATTCTAATCTTCCTGGATATCATTAAGTGGAGGTTAAGTATAATCTTATACTGGATCGGGTAGCAGAGCTTCATAAAAATATTATCAAATACAAAACATGGGTCTTGTTTTTTTTTTTTTTTTTTTTTTTTTTTTTTTTTTTTGTGAGAAAGTGATAAAATACAGAACATAGTGTTATTTCTATTTGGCGTAAACAAGTTTATATGAGTCAACAAGTTTCATTGAATTAAAGGAGAATAGATTTACCGGTAATATAACAAGGTAGAATGTTATATGGTACTGATATTCCACATAGCATAATGCATATTGTTAGTCCAGAAATAACATAGGAAAGAGAAATTAACAATTGTTTATTAATGCTAGAAGCTTCTTTAGGTTACTATGTAATTCATGAAGAAAACTGATAATTGTCAAAGAGCGTACAACGCAAGATGCAACACTTTTGATTGCATTGTAGTTGTTATTAAAATATGTAAATGTCATTTGGCATTTGTAACTCTAGCATTCCTAGAGAAAGTCGAGCATATCATTGCAACTCGAGCTTTCGGAGTATAATGCAACTTTGTGCTGAGTACGTAAAGAAAGTATTGAATGACCTTAATAGCTGAATGAATCAATTAATGGATTAGTATTAAGAAGACAGTAGTAGAAATATAAGCCGTGACATCTCAATTTCTACCATACAACATAAATATACTGTCAGGAAGCCAGAGTTGCAGCAATAACATCAAAACAGTTACAATCACAATTAAACTTTATCATTCAAAATTTAGTCCAGAAAGAGTGACGTAGGAAAATACACAATGGCTACCTACATCTAATATGATATGTTACTTTTCACCTCATAGAATATGGTGACTACAATATTTAAACAGATGCACACGCACTCTAGTACATCTCTACTTCGGTATCATCTTTAATCTCTACTCAACAATTACCATAGACATTTAATCCCATTTTACTTGTGCAAGAATTGAAAAGTCAGTGAACTCCTATATCATATTCCAAAGGCATTAATATTTAATCATTTTCATTTACAAATTCAAAAAAGAAGGAAATGAAAGTACAAATCATTGAATAAAAATCAATATGAAAATTGTTTACAAAAAGTATGCCAACTGACAGAAAAATACCTGATAACGTAGATACCACTTTGGTCACGCTGTAAGAGCTGTCGAAGATAGATGAAGCAACATGGTACATGAAGCAGTAGAAAAGAAAAAGAAAAAATTAGATACAATTATTATTGTTTTATTGAAAAGTCTGAGAAGTCCATGGTGTTTCAAAAGCGATAAACGCCCAAAAAAGAAAACCATAAGTATATGTTGGAAAATATGAGAAGTTTATTACTAAGAAACAAAATTTAATGAAAATATAAAAGGAAAAAAAGCCTAAGGTGATCTTAACATCTTTATTGTTTATATCAGTTTATATTTCTAATTTCCAACATCTGGGAATCTGAAAAATCATCTTTCAAACCTATAGCAAAAAAGACCACCATTTTTAATGTTCAAGAGTTCCAATTTCTGGCCGAAAGAGTCAAATCAAATTGAAAAAAATACAGCTATTCTATCTAGAAACGAATATCATCAGTCTATTCCTTTAACTGAATTGGAAGGGATACTTTCAAAATTCAGAAAAAGGTCTTAATGCAAATAAAAATTACTACCATAATATGGTTTTTTTTTTTAATTATTGTCTACTTCCAAAGACACTCCTATATTTTACCCATAACAAACCCTTCTCCTTTAATATTTTTTTTGTATTTTTTTCAACTCAAAGTTCCAATCTTTCCTTCCATCTATAGATAGAAAATGTCGAGTGAGGACCATATATGAAAATTGAAAAGACAGAACGAAAGCAGATTAAGGACAAAAAAAGAAGAAGAATAACCAACAACAAATATGAAGTTAAAAAATTAGAAGAGAACCGGGAAAAAATTGAGAGAGAAATGACCTGAAATTGCAACACTCAGCTGCTGAGAAGATGAAGAGAGCTCAAACAGCTGTCTTCGAAAGCAAGAAGAAAACCGATGAAAGAATCGATGTTTCTTGAATTCATGTTGTGTCTGTTGCTTTGATGAAAAAACTGATACTTCTAGATTTATGAAAAAAATAAAAATGACCATGGAGTGAGAACATGTGCCTTAATAGATTTTATAATAAAAGTAAATGACAAAGGTACCTTTAGTCGACCATTGTATCTTTTCTACTAAAAAGGCAAAGATTGTGGCAGGTATAATGTCAAGTCTGCCATTGATCGACCATCTTTGCCTTTTCTATATAATAGAAAATTTCTGCTCCTTGTTCTCCCTTACTAATCCAACTTCATCCATATTTTTTAAATCACCACCTAATTTAGTTATTTAGAAATAAACTTTAAATAAACCTGTCCTCCCTTCCGCTCAACCATTTACTTCTCCTTCCTCTTCCTCACTAATCCAATTTCATTCATATTTTTTTAATCATCACCCAATTTAGTTATTTAGAAATAAACTTTGAATAATTTATTATTAACATATTAATTTTTGAATATCCACAATGAGAGGAATTCGAACTTCAAAGAATTCTTCCTCTCTCTCTCTTTTTTTTTAAAATTGAATTCTTGACTCCCGTAAGAGAGAAAACGAGTAGCTAAAAGGAAAAAGTTGGAGAATTTTTGTACGAAGAGGAAGGGGGTGGATTTGGTAGTTACAAAGTTATTTCGTGGAAGAGCTCTTAACCTTTATTTTCACTTTTCATATTAATTTTATGTAGACTATACAAGAAATCTCAAGCTCTTTTTTAGAAATTCTTTGAACATTTTTTATGAAGTAAAGTAATACTAATACTTACATATATTTAAAAATTAGAAGTTAAAATTTGAAAAAGAAACCTAGGAATATCATACATTTGAAAATCTTAAGAAAATTTGGTCATATTTCTTAAGGATTACCGAAAGTAAATAAAAATATCAACATAAATTTCGATATTATCTCCTGAACAATCATTACTATCTAGCTTATATGAGATCATATTTCTACTGATTTGGATCTTAAATTTTCAAGAAAAAAATTGAGAATGCTTACAAATGGTATTCCAATATTTTTAGTATAATACCCAATAATATATTTTGTTTGAGTATGCTTAATGTTTTTCAATATTTTTGGTATATTATACAATATAGTATATCATAATTACGGTTAAATCTTGGTATACTGTAATTATTAGTCATGGTATACTTTGTTTGAGCATGTTAAATAATATTCATGATAAACATAGTATAACATGAAGTAAACTATATAGTATACCATGATTACAGTTCAACTATGGTATATTTTGTTTGATCATGTTAAATGGTATTCACAATAAATCTTGGTATATTGTATATTGTTTCATGAGGTGTACTATACAATATACCATGATTCAACAAGTATATTTTGTTTATGTTAAATGGTATTTCCAATATTCTTAGTATACTATATATTGGTATACCATAATAAGTATTTAATCATGGTATAATTTGTTTTGAGTATGTTAAATGGTATATACACACTGGTATACCATGATTAGTATTGAATTATGGTATTCTTAATATTCTTGGTATACTAAATATTGGTATAATATGATTAATGTTGAATCATGGTGTACTTTATTTGAGTATTTCAAATAGTATATCAAATATGTATACCATGATTACAGTTGAAAGATGATATTCTCAATATTCTTGATATACTACACATTGGTATACTATGATTCGACAATCATGGTATTCCTAGTATTTTTGGTATACTATTTTTTGGTATACCATAATTACTATAGAATCATGATATACTTTGTTTGAGTATGTTAAATGGTATTCCAATATTTCTATTATGCTAAACATTGGTATACCATGATTACTGTTGAATTACGGTATTCCTAATATTCTTGGTATACTATACATATGTATTTCAGGATTAATGTTGAATCATGAAATCCGTTGTTTGAGTATGTTAAATAGTATACCCAATATTCTTGAAATAATATATCTTGACATAAGGCTGTCTCATTCTCGTGAACATCCAAATGTTATTACAGTGACTTTACCCTTAGGTGTACTGCAGTTAGGTACTGTAATTGCATCCTTGATTCTTCCGAATGACAAACACAAACAATTTGTCCGGTGACTTTGGCATGTATTATCCTTTGTTTTCTTGTCCAAGTTTGGACAGACCAATGGATATCACATGTAACCAAATTTTTAATATTCTATAGAGTAAGACTAACAAATTCCTAGATTTAACCTATCACATACATCAATGACCCACTATCGGAAAAAAAATTATTCACATGCAATATTTATATTAAATTATTATAGTTAAGTTATAAAAATGAGGTAAGAATGTATAGAATCCAATCACAGTTACATGGTAAAATTCTATATAAATACATATCATGCATCCATTAATTTAAAATAAACTGCAAGTGCGAACAAATTTTTCTCTGTCTCAATCTCCTTATACAAAAATAATAAAAAGGTAAAAATGTGTAAGGAGACTAAAATTCATCTATATATACTTAGGCATTTTACAGAAATCCCCTCGTAGCATAGTTATGGCATTAGATCCTCTTGCAATACGACTTGCATCACTTGGCACGTGCGAGTTGCTCCGTCTACTACTCCAATTTTGACTTACGCTCTAAAGAAGCTAAAACAACACAATTTCTTTCGTTTTAGTTTTTATCTAATGGCCGATACTCGTATTGTCGCACCGATTAATCCGTATTCCTATTATGTAAGGTGCATTAAAAATATAAGTACTTTCTATCAAAATCTTTTTCATTCCGCATTCGAATATGAGACTTCTATTTAAGGCTCATAACCTTTGGTGGTAGACAAAACAATCTCTAAAAATGCAGACGTCTGGTTCGAACACATTCTTGTTATGTGTTTTTGCCCTGTGGTGTGTCCTAATTAACTTTGCTTTTTTTATTTGGATATCCCTAAATTGTGTCACTTCTCTGAGAGTGGAAATTATTCCCTACATAATTCTCTATTTTCTTTTTCTAACTACTAGTTTTAGGATACGTGCGTTGCACATATGTATTATGTTTTGTAGTATAAATATTTAAAAATTATATAAATATTATTAAAGTATGCGCATGAAGTATATATAAGCATCGAAGTTTTAAAAATACAAGATCAATTAGCAAAATGTAAACTCAATATTAAGTGATATGCTATTACAACTTGTTATATGTATCATTTAATGTCTGGTTAAAACAAAAATAAGCTTGAACGTTTTGTTTTTGCAAAATGTTTAACCTTAATTTAATATCATAACTAAAAGCTAATATGAAAAATACAAGCACTCCATCAACTGTCAAGTGTTAACACATGTTAAAAACTATAAAATGTCTTATTTGTTTCATTTTCTTAAAAATGGCATCGAATCACAAAAAGTCCCAAAAATGTTATAACAAATCTTCTCAAGTTCAAAAGATGAAAACAAATAACACATTATTTAAATAGAAACTACACCAAAAATGAGAATGATGATTTAAATATAAATGACGTTACAACGACACGAAAGTTTATTCGCAACTACGGAAAATATAGGCAACAAAGCAAAAATTCAGCTATCCCATAAAAATGTGAATTGACCTTTATTTGTCAGTGTAGCTCGAACTAACATGTTTATTTTATTTTTTATTTTTTTAGAAAGCGTGTATGTTTTGTCGTTTTTAAAAAATTACTTTTAGATAGTTTTCAAAGAAATATAATTTTCACTCTAAAAATACTTTAAAATTTTGCCAAAAACTTTTAATTACCCCAAAAGAGTTCTAGAGCATTTTGCTTGCTTAGCATGTAATGTATTAAAAAGTTGTTATGTTCGAATGTCTCAAAGAAGGCTATGAATAAAGGTCTGAAATCTTAACATAAAGAACCAAAAAATTTAAACCATCTATCAAAACAAAATATCATGAGTAATTAGGGAAGATTTTTGTTTATATGTAGCACCTCAAACTATTGCCCATTGAAGAAAAATACTTTGAGAGAGAAGAAAAAATAAAACGATAAAAATAAAGTATTTTGCCAACGAAACACTTAACCCAAGTTGTTCTCACTACTGAAATCAAGATGCAATATCAAAAATAAACGTGACATGTTGTTATTAACATATTCTATTGCAAGTTATTCTAAATACAACAAAAAAGAATATAATCGTAAGGTAAAAACACCATAGATAAATTGAAATAGTTGCTAAAAGTATCTTGTTTAATTCTTTTACTGGTAAATACCTTTTTACGACGATAGTACTCTAGCTTCTTTATCTTTAGTACCTCGCCAATTTCTCTTTTCAGCAATCTCGAGTATAGTTTTATTTTTTTATTCGCTATAGCTTTTATGCTATTACCCCATATACACATATATTCGAAAAATCAAGAATTGTTTTTTTACCCCATTAGAACTATTTGCTTCACATATATCGACAGACAATAAATGTTGAAACTTTCAGTTTCCTTATCTCACGTTCTTTTTATTATTTCAAGATTTTTGTGATTGCTCTTCCTTACATATTACTTTAAGAATGCCAATAAATTGGGGAGCAACATAACATTAACATAGACTTCGACACTAAAGTGATACGAAACCTCATATTGATTGTCACAAATTAATTATTTGGCAAAGCACATTCTAATTATAAAAATAAATATTTATGCCAATATAATCACCAAATAGTAGATAATGACAGAATGTAGCATGACGGCAGAGACTGAAGTAAAAAAAATATCTAAAATGAAATTAGACCAAAAAGAGAGATTTAGTGCTTTATAATTCTTCTTGCAATCGATAATAGTTTCCAACCTATCACTTTCACAAAAAAAAAAAAAAAAAAAAAACACAAAGATAGAATTAGCAATTTAAAATTCATATTGATGATCCAAATAAAGTTTCAACAAAAAACAAAATAATAGGATATTCTATCTACCTAAACAACAAACATAATCCGATAACACACAAGAAAAGTATTAAAAAGGACTTAAAATGAAGTCAAGAAAAAAGATTTTTCTATACACGCGGGCTACAAATCGAGCCCTAGGGACATCAATTTGGCATTCATATCTAATAGAAAATAATCTTCTAGCTCCTCTGAATACATATTCTTCATAGCACAACCACTTTGTTACTCAATATTCTACCATTTTCTTGTATTCATGAATAAATAATTAAAATGCATATTTGTTTGGACACTAAAAAACATATTTAATTTATTTTCAAAACACAACAAACTCTCAAACGGCCATTCTAAAATCAAAAGCAAAAACTCAAAAAAAAAAAACCAAAACAAATAAATGTACATTAAAAAGAGAAGATTTGAGGAAGGATGAAGTACCTGTACGTGAAGGCGAATTGGAATATGAACGGAGGGCAAAACCTTCAAAAGAGTAACTGGTTAATACAATCATGCGATTAGCAGCAACTTAAAAAAAATACGTCTACACCTAAAAGGTGTTGAAAAATTATGGAAATTTTGACCTAAAATATTTAGGACATTGTGTTTAATCTATAAATGTATACTCATTAATTGATGCCTATATTAATTACCGTATCAACTTATACCTTAGTTTCAATCTTTTTCCTCTCTATATAAATAGTCTTAAACTTAAGTAAACTTAAATTGAAGTGCTCGAGCCTTTTACCAAAAATACATAGGAAGACTTACTCGGTTAAAATTGTTCTTGTACAATCTATTAAGTTACATAGCTCAAATAAGGAAAGTTTTAATACACAAATTCTAATTGATTTCGAATCCCAAATATTAGAAAAATAATTCAGTAACTATTCCTACATAATAATAGAAAAATAGTTAAATGACTATTTTATCTAGTATAAAATATATTTTTTAAAGGGTAAAAAAGGCGAACGATATTTTGCTAAGGGCCTTCGTGCATTAAATATAATATAGATATAGATAGATTTTTAAGTATAAGATTTACATACAATAAACTCTTAATATTTTTAAAGATTTTGGATTTTTTACATAATTTAAATAATAAAAAAAATAATAAGTAAAATTTTAATTAATTTCAAACTACTAAACATAGATGTGTATAAAGTAAACTCTTAACGGTTTTAAATGGTAGGACTTTCTGCATAATTCAAATAACAAAGATTTTAATGCGTAAAATTTTAATTCATTTAAACTATTAACTATTAAAAAATAATTAATTGACTATCCAATAAATTATTTCTTATAGTACTTGACACATATTCCAAGGATTGTAGTTTTTGTTTATTTATAAATAAGACAAAAAACCGTTAGTTTTAAGTTCCAATCTTCTATTATAGGAAAATGGTAATTCATTGGTGGTAGTATTTTACTGGTAATGTAGAATTAAGAAAATATATAATAGGTAATGTATCTCTTGTTAATGAAAGGATAGGGAAGAAAACGCTTTAAAAGTATGTTATGTTGGTTTTTTGTTTTTAAGGGATTGATATAAGGTAAAAGTTTAATTGATTTTTTAAAGTCCTAAATTTAGGATTTTCTACCCAATTTAAATAAGGAAAGATTTAATACATAAAATATAGTAATTAATTTTCAAGTCCTAAATATTAGAAAAATAATTTAAATGACTATTTTGTCTAGTGCAAAATTAATTTTTAAAGGGTAAAAAAGGCGAACGACATTTTGCTAAGGACATTCATCTAATTATCTGAAATTGACCATTTTATCCAAAATTCGTGATCTTCCTTTCAAGAATGAACTGCCACCTTGTACATGTAAATCTTAATCTTGCGCCACACACCACATCTATCATGCTATCATGTGACAAGTACGAGAATCTCATTATCAACTTTGGGTAACCAGCAAATTACATACCCGGTCATTCAGTAACCTTCATCTTGCTTCCTTCCAGGAGGAATTCATAATACACAACACGTTCCCTACACCGGTAGAATATATCTGGTTCAACCCATGGTAGAAACCATTAAGAACACGTTGAAATCCATTAGCACATAACCAAGCTGTCAGAATTGAATCCCTCTAACTCGACCAAGCCACGCATGTCACCAAACCCAAGAATATTGCCACCAAAATTTCTGTAAAGTCTTACAACATCATAATTACCTTATAAATACCACAACCGTAACACTCACTCTGAAAATACTTTATGTGAATTTAAAATTATTCCTCATTTCTTTCTTATACTGAAATGTAGAATCCATAGTCATACAAAATTACCACAAGTCCCGACACCTTCAAATGCAAATCTCAGATTTTATCCATACACAAGTCCGAAAACATTCTCCATTGCTATATATAATTCTCAAACCCATTGGAATTTTTTCGGGAATAACCCACTTTGCTCAAATCCAAATTGCACCGTCCAAACAGACCGAAGGACACAAGCCCCATTAGCACAACAACCCCCAAAGAAGTAACCCTGCCTTAACACCACCAATCAAATTCATACTTCGTGCGCACTACGTTCTTCAAAATAACAATTTAATCACTCCATGATTTTCATATTTCTATAAAGTACCATATAACCCATATTCAGGAATTTTTTTACTCGAGTCATCCTCGATTTCCATCTCTGCAAGTCATAACTGACCCATAAGTATGTCTCCGACCAAAACTAAAATTTAACACATAACCCTGAAATCAAATTGTCAATAGAAGTCTCCCCCACTTAGCTTTAAGCTGCAATTATATAGATGTAACGACCTGGCAGGTCGTTTTGAGAATTAGAGACCCGATCCCCTAATATCTGATTTTCCCACATTTGTTTCTACTTTTGGGAATTTTCGGAGTGATTGGTAATGGAATTCGGGGAGTTTTGGGGCACTTAGTCCCTAGTTGTGAGTTTAAGCCTTAGAAATTAGACCGTAATCGGAACTAAGGCTGTCCAACAGGACGGGCCGTCCCGTCCTGTCCCGTCCCGGTCTCGTCCCATCCCGTCCCGTCCCACTTAATTCTAAACGGGATGGCCCCATATTAAACGGGACACGGGATGGGACAGGATGGCCATTTCGTCCCGTTTGTCCCGTCCCGTTTCGTCCCGTCCCGTC
>AWOL01S0077732.1:4407-43872 GCA_000715115.1 Nicotiana otophora | reverse complement strand
CCTGTCCCGTCCCGTCCCGTCCCGTCCTGTCCCGCGTCCTATTTTTTTGTGCATTATATACAAGAAACCTGTAATCCTGCTTTTCAAAGTTTTCCTAGGACCACGGTTGGAAATAATATTTTTAAATTTCAAACCGAATATTTTCAGTATATTCGTTATGTATTGTTTCACTTAGATTGTAAAGTGTCTATCACATCTGATATAGGTCGTAGTCCTAATGGTTGTGATTATTTAACTATTACATGTCATTGGGTTGATCATCACTGGAACATGCAAAAACGTATTATTGGTTATAAATTTGTTGATTCAAAACACAGTGGAGCATATATTGCAANCAAGAAACTTGTAATCATGCTTTTCAAGGTTTTCCTAAGATCACGGTTAGAAATGATATTTTTAAATTTCAAACCGAATATTTTTAGTATATTCGTTGTGTATTGTTTCACTTAGATTGTAAAGTGTCTATCACATCTGATATAGGTCGTAGTCCTAATGGTTGTGATTATTTAACTATTACATGTCATTGGGTTGATCATCACTGGAACATGCAAAAACGTATTATTGGTTATAAATTTGTTGATTCAAAACACAGTGGAGCATATATTGCAACTATTGTTCTAAAAATTATTAATTTTTATGGACTCATTGATCAAGATTTAACTATCACCTTAGATAATGCTTCTGCTAAGTGCTAACACAACTGCAGCAACTAGCTTAATGAAATGATTGCAAAATTAATCCAACTTCTGCACCGGCCATTAATGAAATGATTGCAAAATTTAAAAAGTATTTTTTCCTTATTCCCCAAGTTTATTTAATTTCTACTATACTTAATCCATCTTTAAAATTAAGAGGTGTAAATGGACTTGTTCGTAAAATTTATGAGAATTTAGCAATTCAAAAAAATGAACAACAATCTCTCGAAGACTGCCAAGCTAACATATATTCTTATGCTAGATCAATGTTTAATAAATATAAATCTATGGAAACAACAAGTGGTGAAACTAGGGAAGAAGAAGAATACAATGAAATACTTAGCACCGGGAGCTATGACGGCATGGAACTCATGGAACATCAATCAACATTGCCAATTCTAAAACAATGTCCGAGAGAAATTATAGATAAGTTACAACGAAGTTATATAGGAGCTTACAAATATTAGTATGATAATTTATAATTGGCTGCTAAGAGGCCTAGTTTAAACAGAACCTTTCCTAGAATGTGGCTGCGTAGATTAGGTGCTCTTCAAAAGAATTATATTTGTATGTGAGATTTGAAAGTTCTATTAATAAAATAAAAGGCTTTAAGCGTTGAATTATTTTTATGAATTCTCTTACACTCTTATTTAGTTACGTAATGACTTGAAATTATATTAAATAAACTATAACTCTATTATAAATTTATAATTACTAGAATATTTTATTACAAGTCTTTTGTTTTAATATTTTATAATTCTTTACTTAGTTTCCTAATTTTCGTTTAATTTTTAAGTTTATTAAATAACTCAAAAAATTCGTTGTTGCAAACTTTAAAAACTTAGTCATTGTCAAAAGAATAGCGGCTTCCAAGCTCAATGCTTAAATAATTTTTTTTTTAAACGGCACTTAAGGCCTGCGAACCCGTCCTGTCCGGTCCCGTCCCATCCCGTCTCGTCCCGTTTGTTAGCGGGATGGGATGGGCCTACCGTCCGTCCCGTCCCGTCCCGTCCCTTCCCGTCCCGTTTGTTAGCGGGATGGGATGGGCCTACCATTTTGTCCCGTTTGTCCCGTCTCGTTCTGCCACCGTCCCGGCTAAATATCGTCCTGTCCCGTCCCATCCCGTCCCGTTGGACAACCATAGTCGGAACTGTGTGAAGACGGATCTAGAATGGAATTCCTCCGTTTGCTCCGTTGAGTGATTTTGAGCTTAGGAGCACGCCCAAAATGTATTTTGGAGGTCTGTAGTAGATTTAGGTTTGAGTTCGAGTCACCCCAAGAGCAAGGTGGGGAGTTCTTGGAGGGAAGGATGCCGAGGGTCTATTGGAAACAGTCTCTCTACCCCAGGGTAGGGGTAAGGTCTGCGTACACACTACCCTCCCCAGACTCCACTAGTGGGATTATACTGGGTTGTTGTTGTTGTTGTTGTTGTTGTAGTAGATTTAGGTTTGAACTGGCAAAAGTTAGATTTTTCGGCGATTTCGGCCGATAGTGAAAATTTTGATATCAAGCTCGGAATGAATTTCTGAAAGTGGTTGTAGGTTCGTATTGTCATTTGTGACCTCTGTGTAGAATTTGAGGTAATTCGGACTAGATTTGACGTGGTTCGGCGTCGTTTGTAGAATCTGAAAAATTCTAAGTTCTTAGGCTTGGATCCGTGCTTAATTTATGATTTTTGGTGTGAAGGCTCGACTAAGTTCGTATGGTGTTATAGGATTGATTGGTAGGTTTGGTTAAGGTCCCGGGGGCCTCGGGTGTGTTTCAGATGCTTAACGAAATGAAATTTGGACTTAGGAAAATCTGGTGCTTTTGTTGGTTCTGCTGTAATCGCACCTGCGCAAGGCTGCCCGCAGGTGCGAGAAAATTGGCACAGAAACGGAAATATAGAAGAGTTCCAGGGGTCGCTGGTGCGAGGTGTTTTCCACATCTGCGATGCCCACAGATGCGTTAGGGGTCTTCGCAGGTGCACAAGATCCGCAGAAGCAGAAGGGAATTCCGCAGGCGCGCACGCCTAGATGCGGCCCTTTCTCGCAGGTGCGAAGGCAGAGGGGGCAAGTGAATTGTGCAGATGCACACAATTTCCGCACAAGCGCACCCGCAGGTGCGAGCCCAGGTTCCGCAGGTGCGGAAATACCTGGGCAGTGGTTAAAATCGAAGGGCTTCATGATTTTTGTCATTTTTGACTTTGCAAACTCGGTTTAGGGCGAGTTTTGAGAGAATTTTCGAGACATTTCTTGAGGTAAGTCCCTTGTGCTTATTTTTGATCAATAATCTTGCTTTGCTATATATTTTTCCACCTAGTTAGTACGTATTTAAGGTGAAAATTGGAAGTTGGAGGCTAGGGATTTGAAAGTTTGACTTGTGGATTTGGAGGACTATCTGGTATCGGAATTTAGTAATTTTGGTATGGTTAGACTCGAGGTGGAATGGGCGTTCCTATTTTGTAACTTTTACCCGATTCCGAGACGTGGGCCCCACATGCAATTTTTGAGTTAATTTCAGGATTATTTATTAAAGTGTTGATTTCATTAATTAGATGAGTATATTATTGTTGTATTTATGATATGTAATTGCTTTTGGCTAGATTTGGGCCATTCGGAGCCGGATATTCGTGGGAAAAGCATTGTGACCGATTGATTTAGCTTGGTTCGAGGTAAGTGGCTTGCCTAACTTTGTGTGGAAGAAATCCCCTTAAGATTTAGAACTATTGTGATATGTGAGCGCCGTGTACGTGAGGTGACGAGTACGTACACGGGCTAGTTGTGGTAAAACCCGATTTTCTTACTCAGCAGCAACATATTTTTCTGTTATTTTTAGTTATACCATTTAATGAGCACTAATCTATTTTCATTCTTAATTGAGTTATTCCAATATGTGTAGCTATCATATTTAGTCTAATACAACATGTCTACGTGTCTTAATTGTTTATATAAATTATGTGCAACATGCTTAGTGAATTTTCTGCTTCTTCCCTGACTGGTACTTAGTTTAATTGTAAGAACTTCGTGATGTAGTTGTATTTCTATCATTCACGCTGTATATTTACTTCGGGACTACGGAACGGTATTCCGGGAGATCCCCCTGTACTGCATATTTACTTTGGGACTACAGAACGGTTTTTCGGGAGATCCCCCATATCTTGCATATTTACTTTGGGACTACAGAACGGTATTCCGGGTGACCCCCTTGCACATTTACTTTGGGACTACAGAACGGTATTCCGGGAGATCCCCCTGCACATTTACTTTGGGACTACAAAACGGTATTTCGGGAGATCCCCCTACACATTTACGTTTGGGACTACAAGACGGTATCTCGGGAGATCCCCTGTTGTGTTTCTGTGTAATAAGCTGTTACCTTCTATGATTTCATTGTTGTTAAATTTCAGTCTTCATTTTATTGCGGTATTGTACTCTATATTATTTTATTATATATTTACCAGTAGGGCCTTGACCTAACCTCGTCACTACTAGACCGAGGTTAGGTTTGACACTTACTGGGTATCGATTGTAGTGTACTCATGCTACTCTTTGCACATATTTTTCGTGTGCAGATCCAAGTGTACCTTATCAGCCGCACTATCAGTGAGCCGGAACAGCTTTGGAGACTTCAAGGTATATCTGTCGCGTCTGCAGACCTCGGAGTCCCCATCTACTCTTTCTCATGTCCATTATTTTCTGTATTTTTCCTTGGTAGATTCTGAGGTATAGAAACACTAGATTTTTCCTTCTGTAGTTTGTGATTCACGATGTTCCGGGTTTTGGGATTTGTTGTGTATTTTTGAATAATTGGTTAAATTTATGTTTTTATTTCAATATTCCGCAAAATGTTAGGCTTACCTAGTTGTAGAGATTAGGTGCTGTCACGACGTCACACGGAGAAAAAATTGGATCGTGACAATAAACTTAGAACCCGCAAGGATTTCTCCTTCTCAATTACCATGATCTCGCACCGTTAACCCGCTATACTTCTCAAAGTCTTTTGTTAAGCTTTTTATGAACATTCTGAATCACGAGTCACAGTCACACACTCGACCTCTTAGCGGGTAGCAAGTAATATTCCTCGCAGAAGCTTCATCAACATCGCACCACCGCTAACTGCTCACAGGAGATAACCTACATGTGGAATTCCTTACCGGTATCTTCCAAAGACGTTGCACTGGGTGCAACGATCACATAATCAGTAAATTTTCTGAATTCATGCTCGCCCACCATTTATATAAGTCTGCACTTTCTCTATTAACATCAACTGAAAGTTCAACAATATGTTCCGAACTCAAGTCATACTGCGCCTGAAACAATAATCAGATCTTCACATCCCTCTTTATTTCAAACAAACTCCTTTCTGCCATATTCAATCTTTCTTCGTACAGTAACCATCACTCCAACCAAAGTCCGTAGGCAAATCACATTCTATCACGATTCCAAACCGTTCTACACTTCCTCAAGGCGCGCGACTACCCTACCACATAATCCATATGCTAATCTTCCACTCTTACTTCGGTTAAATCATCTCCTTTAAGCAACTTCTCAACCTCTACTTCTCCTACTTGACATGCTGGTCAAGCGCGTGTACGTATTCGTATTGATAGTCAAGCGCGCGTGTACTAAAATACCGGAATAGTTGATGTATATATGCTATAGAGACGCACACACTAGTCTCTATACTCGTGTGTTGCACGAATATCTTGTGTCAAATATTACAAATACGTATCATAAGTAATTGTTAAAGTTAGATAATGAGTTGCTTAAAATATAAGTTATATATATGTAATGCAAACCAAATCATAATACTGTTGTGATAATCAAATAATAAATTGGAACTAAATAGTTTAAAATTATAAAATGACACGAATAAATTTATAAGTCGGTTAAAGAATGCAATAATATTTAATATTAGTTTTTATTCAAGTTGTTTATCATGACAAGTATAGTAAGTTTATCCAAATTCTTAATTATTTTCAACTTTACCAGTTGTAGTTGTTTTAAAAGTTCTAGGTATTGGTAGAGTAGGGATTTGCTGTCGCTGTTGAGTTTTAATCTGAAAAGAATTCTATTCTTGGGTAATATATTTGGAATATTACAATTATATCCACCTTTAACTCAAAATATTAAGGGCATAAATGTCTATCAAAGTTTCGAGGATATTTTAGTCATCTAACATTTAGCTTAAATTATTTGTATTTTTATAATAATATAGATATAGATATAAATTATTCGTGTTCTATTACCATAAGTATGTTATGGGACCCACTTCAAAATAAAAGTTTAAGTTCTTCAACGAATTACCCTTTTTGTACTTTTGAATACTCTTTTATTTAAACTAATCTTAGGGTACGCGCTTTGCGCGTGTACCTATATTAATGGGTATATAATTTTAAAATATTACGTAAATATTATTAAATAATATATTTGAGTTATTGAATAAAAATAAAAAAATAATTTATTTATTTTTTACATTCGGGATTTGTACCTTTACAATGATATAGAAAATAGAGATATTGTTTTAAACTCCTTCTTACTCGAATAACATCTCTTTCTCTTCATCGATGTTTTTGCATAATATTTAAAAATTACATTTAATTATTAGAAAAATAGTTAATTAAGTACATACATCTTAATTTCATAGTAAGAATATATAGTATCCCCCGCTAGAATTATAAGTTCAAACATATTTCATATAAAAATTGGCGTAATTAAATATAAGCAAAAGACAATGTAATATTGTTATTTCTCCCAAACAATATTTATGTTAAGACAATGTAATCATGTTATTTCTCCAAACAATATAAGTAAAAGATAATATATCTTTGTGGTCCGGTCCTTACCCGGACCCTGCACATATGGAGAGTTTAGTGCACCGAGCTTCCTTTAATATTTATATTAAAGTCCTAAATATTAGGACTTCCTCCATAATTCAACACAAGAAAGATTTTATAACCAAATTAGTTGATTTCAAAGTACTATATATTACGATAATAACTAAATTACGATTTTGTCTAATGTGAAGTTTAATTTTAAATGGTAAAAAAGGCGAACGATATTTCATTAAGAACCTTCGTGCTTTTAATATAGATAGATAGATATGTAAGTTATTCTGTATTATAGAAATTAATCAATTTAGTAGTGTACTTAATTAATCTTCTCTTTTTTAGCGTTTTAATTTGAAATTCTACAAATGATACGGAGATTAGACGTGGTAAAAAGCTAGTATTATTTTTCCTTTTGAAACACAAGTCTTTAGTGTATTAAAATCACGTATTCCTATTGCAAATAAAATTGTAATACAATCTAATAAGGAAAGATTAACAAATAAAATTCTAGTTTATTTTAAAGGTCTAACTTTAGAAAAATTAGCATAAATGGTAATTGAATGTTTATTCCTAAATATTAGGAAGACAACTTAAATTATAATTTTATCTAGTGTAAAGTCGATTTTTTAAGGGTAAAAAAGGCAAACGATATTTCACTAAGGGTCTTCGTACTTTTAATATAGTATAAATATATATAATAAAAAACTTCAACTCTTACCTGTAATAATCTATACTATAGTAAAAGCACGAAGGTCATAACGAAATGTCGTTCGCCTTTTTTACCCTTTAAAAACAGATTTTACATTGGACAAAATTATAATTTAAGTTATTTACCTAATATTTAGAACTTTAAAATTAACTAAACTTTGAATATTAAATCTTTCTTTGTTCAAATTATTATAATAGATTCTTAATATTTAAGACAATAAAATCATTTAAGATTTACCTTTCATAAATTCGTTCCTAATTGAAGTAGGTAACACAAGTATAATTGGTAGTACTAAAAAATTAGAAAACAATTAAGGCTAAACGTTAGCTTACTTGTCCAAAAGACACGTAAAAAAAACTTCTTTGAGCATAAATATTTATTGCAAAATAACTATAATTCTTTAATGTTGTTTTTCTTAATATTTACTCCATAACATCTTGAGCTTAACTAAAATTTTGTTTATTAATTTCTCCGTATTTGAATTAAGTCCTTATATTTAGGATTCTGACATTAATTAAAATTTATCCAGAATTAATTAAAATTTAATCTTCCATAAAATTTGTTCTTATTTGAATAGTGTATAATAATCATATAGATTCCTTCCAAGCTAACTTTGAACTTTATATATGCATTATAATATTTTTATATTACATTTGTACTCATTTCCTTCAGTAGCTTGCTTTAGTATCCTTTTTGAGTTTTATTTTTATTTTTATTGCACTTTGGTTTTTGTATTCATTTGAAATTAGTAAATTATTAGTTACATACTGATATATTTTAAATAGGTTTTCAAGACTAATCTGTTATTTCTCAAACTGAAAAGGAAGCATAATAACTTGTGAAATTGAAATTATGACATTATAAAGTGGGAACAAATTCTAAATTGAATTATTGACTAATGATTGAGAATTTTTATGAGACAGTTCGTTCTTGAATGAGTTAGTTATACACTATCAACATTCATGATCATTCTCGTAAACTTATACTTTTATTCTATAACTCAAGCATAAATATTAAAAAAATTAATACTCATCGATACGAGGTATGCGTACCTCAAGACTAGTTACTCAAAAAGTGTGACACCTCAATTTAGAAGAAGGGAGTACTAGAAAGAGAACTATTGTACAAGGAAAATGCGAACATATTTTTCGAACTGAATGGGAGAGCTTGTACAACCGGAAAGCCAATAGACATTTCAAAAACATTAGTGTTTAAGTGGATTAAAACATTATTTGGATATCAAATGGATAAGATTACACATACTAAAAGGAGAAAAAGAGAAATTTGTGATGACTAATGTATAGCACCAAAGTTTTTGTGTTTGGAAACGAGAAAAAACGCACTAATATTTCACTTTACTCAAAGTCATTCCAGAAAAATACATTAAAAAGTGAAAGACTAAATTATTTTGCAATATATCAAACGTGGGGGACTATTAGTGCAAGAAGAGGGATGATTTTGAGTCTACAGCCTAATATAGGAGACGATTCGGGTTCGGAAACGTGTGTGGACTTTGGAGGAACCCCATATATGCATAAAATAATCTAAACAGATTATCTGTTTATATATCTTAGACAATGTGGTACGATTACAACGAAAATATTATTAAATTAATGGGGATAAGATGGCAGCTTCCAATTTCTGACATATGCAGTGTTCCAATTTTCTCGCTCTCCGTACCAAAAGAATGATAGTAATACTTTATGGAGAGACAATAAAATTTGGTTACAATCTTTTCAAACATTTTCTGATTTATATACTTAATTTTTTTTGTAATTTATAAATAAGAAAATAGATATCCTAATTAATTCATGTAGAAATTAAATATGTTGGTAGTTGTAATGACTAACATCATCACTCAAGAATTGAAATTAATTTCTCTATTTCAAAAATTCATTTCATTACTGTAGCTTTCGGAGGTACTGAAAATAGATGCCATATTCCATTTTATTCATATAATAAAGTGCTTGTTATTTTACTTTCAGAGGATACACTCTTTATTCTAAGGGTGTCATCCTTCCACAACGGTGCAAGTAATATCTACATCACTTGAAATAATATATATAAATATTAATTTGATATAGAAAATAAATTCTTAAAACTATCCGCGATAAAGAAATAAAAAATTGAAAAGATAAAAGAAAAAAATAGGGCGTTGGATATAAGGGATTTCGGTTGGCGAAACGTTATCTGAAGAAGCTTAAATGGCAGGCCGTCTATCCAATCATACACTCCAACTCGTCGGTGCTTTTTATTTCTTCTTTTTTGTTGGCTATTGCTACCAACCAATACACCTCGTATTTATAATTTGTGGGGTTAGCCTTTCCCATTTCCAACTTTGTCCTTCACTTGATTTCCCAAAACTCAAACTTCAAACACCTCAAATTCCACACCTGCCCTCTTTATGTATTCGCAGTATTTTCGAATTGCCCTTTTTCTGTTAAAAATTGCGAATTAACATCATGGGTGCAGCCAGGGACAGGGTTCATACAAATCTTATTCGTCGAAAAATTACATAAAATATGCGAGATCAAAATATTTTATATATATATATAGAGAGATTCACTTTTTTCTTTTATTTACTTTTTAATATTTTAAATTTTCTTAATGAAAGTCTTGACTTTTCCACCATTTAACATCTCCTCTTTTATTTTAGTATTTTATTTAGGTTCTTAAAATTATTATGTAGATGAGGAGAAGACACTTATTGAGAACCAAACTTTACCTACACATTGAAGGTTAGTATAGCCCACCAAATTCAACCTAGATATTAATTTCCCCAAACCACACGTTTTGGAGAGGAAGAATTTGCAAGTTTACATAAATAATTGACTACTTGATGATGACTTAGCTTTGGGCCTTCATAACTCTCAAAACTCCTCCAAAGTACAATTAACTCTTTGAGTTTTATTTGCTGTGTTCCTTCTTTCTCGTCCGCGAATTCAAAATTTATTATCACAAAGTGAAGAATACTATTGTATAAATTGTTTTTTTTGTATGATAGAATGTCAGCCTAGTATAAGTTGTATTTTATAGAAAGAATTTCAATATATATGTGTATAAAATTCGAGTTGAAGGCAACTTATGTGTTCACAAAAAATATTGCCACTAATACCACATTTGCCATTCTCTTTCATCTCTCTTGAGTTGACTCACCAATATATTTTCTAAACCAAAGTACAAGGTTCTAGTCAACTTGCAAAGCGTAAGAAAAAACAACAATAAACTTCATCTGGACGTTTCCTCTCATTGTTCTGTAATCGCTAGATTTTATTTCTGTTATTTTCCGGCACTTGTTAAATGTAAAATCTCGGGCGGGCTTGTTGAGGACGCCAGTTAGCACGACGGTTAGCCATGCTTCGAGGAGTTTTTTTACGGACATAGAACAAAATACTCAATAAATCACAATACTCATACTCTATTACTACCATAATACCGCAATCAGTTTCACGAAAATTGTTCTCAAGTTCATGCAATACCTACCATAAAATACCTCAATCATCCACTAAGCTCGCATTCATCCTCGTGACGGTTAAGTCAACTTTCTCAATCAATCCAAACTCAAATCTCAACACATACATCTTGCTGTTAGAAAAGAAACTCTCCACTCAATATTATACTGAACACACCTACATAGATTACTACGCAGGAGATAACCCACTTGCTTAGCCTCAAATTGGCATCTTGTTATACCCTTTCGCAGCCGCAATTACTATGCAATCACTTAATCTTTCTGAGTCTAAACTCACAACGAGACATGGAAATCTTCTTCTTTCCACAATTAATAAACATGTAAAATCTTTCAACACACTCATAGCTCGAGACTATACGTCACATCAAGACAGTAATCTGGCACCCAATAGTCCTTTTTACATCTCAAGCAAACTATCCTCGTCACTATCAAACCATCTGAACACATTCCACAGTCACATCATACTCATCATATAGCTATTCAACTGCTCATCGAGCCACAAATTCCACTCACAGGGACACTACCGAACATATGAGTCCAAATGTACAAGTTCACACAGTTGAAGCTACCGAGCCTAAGCTGCGGTCTAACCCTAGCCTCAAGTCCTCCAGACTGGCCCATCACCAAAACACAGAATACTCATCTTGAACCTCGTTCATGGAATCACAATCCGGCGATGCACAGTTGATACCGAGCGCTCACATGTGCACACGAATGCGTGAAAGAAATTCAAAGAGTTAAGCTTCAAGCTGAATCAATTCCGCACGATAAGGAAAGAAGGATGGAAAATTATCCTAAATACCATCTGGGGGCGTCTCTTCCCCTACAGATGTGGAGGCTCCCTTACCGAGAGATTTTGTGATACTACAATGAGGGGCAGTGACAATCTCGCCTAGGGGAGGCATTGGGCGTTGCGACTTCGTCTGTTGTTTCGCAGCTTTCGTTGATGACGTTCATGAGGTTAGTTGGGAGGTCATTGTTATCCTCGCCCTTTCTTTCATGTTACCTGCTATCACAGGGTCAATTTGGATCAATTTTTCGTACCTGATTGACACTGCGCGGCAGCAACCTGACACTCAAGTTACTCAGTCTTTCCCAACACTTAGCCAACTTTTGATCAAGTTTGGCCTTACACAAGATTTGGCAGCAACATAAAGAGAACACCATCAGTTACGGGAAAACCCAACTTTTGTATTAATCACAAAATATACAAAGGACCTCTCTTTTTCATGAACACAAACCGTTCACAGCCCACTTCGTCCGGCCAAGATCACAAATAGATCTTGTCACACTAAAACCTGCCATCGCCCCAGCCGTAGCCCACTTTAGGAAACACTTAGAAACCCTCACGTTTCTCTCTTGTTTCCCACTTTGCTATGAACACAAGTCGTTCATAGCTACTAAGACCTGCCTACGCCCAGCCTTAGCCCACTTTTGAAAATACTTAGAAACACTCACATTTCTCTCTTGTTTTCCAATTTGCAAAGATCACAAGCCGATCTTTGCTCACTAAGACCTGCACAAAGCCTAGCCTTAGCCCTCTTTTGGAAACACTTAGAAACACTCACGTTTCCCTCTTGTTTCCCACTTTGCAAAGATCACAAGCCGATCTTTGCTCACTAAAACCTGTACAAAGCCTAGCCTTAGCCCCCGTTTTGGAAACACTTAGAAGCCCTCACGTTTCCCTCTTGTTTCTTATTTTGCACAGATCACAAGTCGATTTTGCAACTAAGACCTGTTCAACGCCTAGCCTTAGCCCATTTTCAGAAATACTTAGAAACACTCACGTTTCCCTCTTGTTTCCTACTTTGCACAAATCACATGCCGATCTTGCAAACTAAGACCTGCTCAACGCCTAGCCTTATCCCACATTTGGAAACACTTAGAAAACATCACCTTTCTATTTTGTTTCCCTTTCTTTGCTATGAACACAAGTCGTTCACAACACACTTAGTCAAGATCACAAGCCGATCTTGACATACTAAGACCTGCCCATGCCCAGCCTTAGTACCTGTCCATCTTGGAGACCCTCTTTTTCATTCGAAGACCCTCTCCTTTTGCTCGGAGACCCTCTTCTTCTTTGAAGGCCCCCTCCTTTTGTTCAGAGACCCTCTTCTTCTTTGAAGACCCTCTACTTCTGTGGAAGCCTCATATCTCACCCTCCTTTTTTCTGGAAGGATCACAGTTTGAACTCCTTATCAGATCTTGAAGACCCTCTTCTCTGTGGAAGACCCTCTTCTTCTATCTGATCTCTCTTTCAAGACTAATCTTGGTCTTGATGCTATTCTTCACGAAATGCCCCCATATATATAGATATAGGGGCTACCACTAGCAGATTTGAAGGGACAACTTACAAAGGGGAAATTCCATCCTTGTGCTTTGCCTAGTCAAAGAACTAAATAAGCACTTAGCCTTTTAATGTGTACTCACCCACGAAATGGCCCTCTTCAACACTTAGTTCTATTTGTGGAGCACTCAGCCTTCTTGGTGGACCACTTAGCTCTCTGGTGGAGCACTTAGCCCTCTGGTGGAGCACTAGTCCCACCTCCCACTGAACCAAGCCTTACACACAGCATTGCTAAATCTTATCATATCTTGTAGTTGACATCTCCCAACTACATAGGCCATTATTTTACACGAAATGACATAAGCTACAAGTCCTAAACAGACATGGATACAAGTCATTACAAAAATACAATGGCCCGCTGCTTTGGCATGTGCTTTGCATGTGCCCTTTTCTTGGTCAGCTATTGCACGCCCCAATGCTGGCATTGCGCCCAGCCTTGGCTGATTTTGACATTCCTCCATGCCAATGCCTTGTCCGTAACCTGTTGTCCATGATTTTACCGCACACGCCCGACGCCTGTCGCCCGCACATTGCCTTAGCCGCATTCTGCCTTGTGATTGTCAACACTTGTTTCACCCGTGCCATTGCTTGTATTTTGTCTCACATAGCCTTGCCTTAGCTATTGAAACCATTTGCCATCATTCTATGCCTCCGTGATTTAGCTTGCTTGTACTTGGCGCTCCCACAACTTGAACTGCCTGTACCTTTGTCTTTGGCACGCATGCCATGCCATGCTGCCCAAACTTGCCCACACTGCCTTTTCAAGCCTTTGCCAAGCCTGTCTTGCCTCTCTCAAGACCTTGGCCAATCCTTGTTCACTTGAAAATGTTTCTCGTCCATTGTCCCGCATGATCATTTTGCTCTCGCATAGGCCAATGGCAAGGTCATCACGCTCAATCCTTTCCATAGCCGCGCCACGTTCGATGTTAAATATTAGGGTCCTAACACCTACCATGTTGGGATTTGTGCACATAAATAAAGGAGATCTTGTTCTTGTCACGTCCGATGTCAAATGAATGTCACATGCCCTACATCAGTGTCTTTTTTCCTATATATATGAAACATATCCCTAACAAACCCTAATAGTACAAGTACAAAGAATATCTATTAGAATATTCTCTTTAATATTTAGTTTTAAAAACTAGCCGTTACAGCTCTGTTAACGATGCTCGACCTCGACCATTATTGATATCTCGACCACGAATCTCGCCGCTTCCTGGTCGACCTCAACTAACCCTTTCCTTAGTGATATCTTGCCCTAAATATTCTTGGGCAAATTTTGACCTATACAGTTAGTCCCTCCGCTTATTGAGGCCGGCCTCAGATGGCCTTGATGAGCGGATTCTGTTTATCGTATTCGAGAAGATTGGACGAGTGGGTCGGGTCATGATATTTGAGATGAGATGGCGACATGGCCTTTCGTGAGCCACAACATTTGGGGTTACGTCATTTCTGGATTAAAGTGACGTCATGACATCATGCGTCATTATGGTGTACTTTTCCGATGCTTTGCATCATTTCGCGTGCGTCTCTTAATTGGATCTGCCGCTTCGATACCTGTTCCAGGTAATGATGGCATAATTTCTTAATTTCGGTGTCTGGATTCTTATAAATAGGGATGTGAGGGCATACACTCGTGTTTTACAAATTTTCCATATCGAAACGTTGTGCCTTCTTCTTCTTATTCCATTGTTGTGTATCTTATTTTCCTGCTCTAGAGATCCCTATTGCTTTTGACTTTTCGTTACTTGAATACCCTCTCTTTCTTCAGAACTATGGTTAACGTATCTTCTGGTCCCAGCGAGGGAAATAACCTGGTTCCCTTGGCGATGGTTTTGCCTCCTCACACGGAGGGCGTCTCTATTGCCGTTGAGGATGAGAACTTCCCCACGATGGAGTAAATAAGTCATCATGGCAAGAAAGTCAGGTCTGACTTTACAAAGGAGCCTGAAGCTGAGTCCGAGATCTCCGAGTCGACGATGAAAGAGGCTGATTTATTAGAGCTTTGGGGTAAATTTGACAATCCCGCTCACATTGAGTTGGTCCCTGCAGGGCGGGATGTGGTGCAAGTCCATCGCCCTGGGTATTGTGCGTTCTACGCCTACCCCTTTCATCTTGGCTACACTCTTCCCCTTCTCCCCTTGGCAGAGGAGTTTTGCCGTTTCTATGGAGTTTGCCCGTCTCAGCTCGGGCCGTATATCTACAAGCTCATTAGGATGCTTACTAAGTTTGCGGAATTGACTGGGGTAGAGATCACACTTCGCCCCTAGTTTCTATAGGGGACAATGTTAAACCTTCGACATCGAGGGGGAAAGTGCCTGGTGGTGAAGATGGATGATAAGGCGAACCGATAGTTCTAGCACAATATTTTCTTTGTCAGAACCGAGGACGTGGTGGACAATGTAGATGGCTTCCCTGAAACTTGGAATTATACTCGTACGTATCTAACTTCTCTTCGTTGAGGCATTTGATTTATTTGCTTAATCGTAAGTTCTGATCTCTTGCTTATCTCTTATGCAGTCAAGACTATGCCCTATTGTTTGGTCGGGGACATATCTGATTGGGTAAGCCGGCTCCTTCCTCACTTCACGGGAATTCGTGAGTGGCCAGGCTTTTTTAAGAAGTTTGGACATGCTCCCTTCTGATGCTTCGCGACAAGAGAGTCCATCGGCCTCGCGGCCAGCTGACAGTGCTTCTTGCCAGCTGATGGGAGAGACAAAGGCATTTTTGAGGACGGCTATGAGATGGGCTCAGACCTCGACGCTGCAGAGTTGAGGATGATGGAAGAGATTTACTCAGTTCAAGGTGAGGTTGGAGGGGTCTATGCGGACCATCGCGATCCCCATGGATCGTGATCTGTTGAAGAACACAAAGAACATGGTCCCTGCCCTTGGTCCCCTTTGCTCCAACGTGGAGGGTGAAACCCTCAAGGAACTGGATGACGTTACGTTATCGAGGAGCATAGCCGGCCTCGCTCTCAGCGTAAATTTTTCAAGGCTTCTATTTCCCTGTCTATTATATTCAAAGTTTTGGGCTTCATTTTAGTGCTTTGCCCTTGTCAGTGGAGGCACTCTTATTTTTGATTCTCTTTCTTTTTGTGGCTGCAGACCATGATCTTGGAAATTGAAAGCGCCCGAAGGGAGGAGAGGCGTAAGGCTATATTCAAGAAGCTGCAATGCAAATACTTCGAGTACCGTGGAAAGTACCGGGAGATCCGCATATGGTTTGGCGAGGGTGGAAATTTGCAGGTCCTTCGAGATGAGTTGAAGCAAAAGAATGACGAGATGATGAAGGTTATCGAGAATTGCAGTGTCCTTGAGGGGACATTAAGAATCAAGGAAGAAGATCTCGAGGTCAGCATGACTGTGGAGGTGCAATGCGGCGACCTCTAAAATCGAGTTGCGCAGGAAATTGGAGGAGTGTCTCCTACAGATGGAGGTTCTTCATGGCGAGATCACTGAGAAACAGAACGATCTAGATAGGGCGGAGTTCGCTCGGTCGGAGGCTTCGAGGAAGACCTAAGACCTTGAGGTGGTGATCCGAGCTCTCCGTTCTGAGCGGGAGAATGACTTGGAAATGGCAAGGCTAAAAGAAGAGCGGCTTATTGAGAGGATCGAAGAGTTGGAGAAAGAAACCTTTGACCTCTATGACCGAGTTGCTGCTCTTGAGGCCAAGAAGGACCAATTACTGGCGCAAACGTCCTCTTCCCGTACCTCGTACTTTCCTAATATTCCTCAAGAGTTATACGAGGAGCGGATTCATGCAGAGACCCAGCAAGACGTGTTCTAAGATTTTCATATGAAGAGATCTATTTTTAGGGCCGCCCTTGAAGATGCTCGTGTTAAGGCTTGAACAAGGTCAAACATAACCTTTGTTTAACTATGGCCGAGGGCCGGTAGGTGTTAGTTCGAACAAGGTCGAACATAACCTATATTTAGAAAGATATGCCTCTAGGTGAGTAGTTTATCGACATCGTAAACTTTAAGCATTGTTGCCTTGGTTGTACGCTTGGAGAAATAGAAATAAACTTCATGCATTGATGCTTTGTTCATACACTTGGAGAAATTTACAAATTTTTGGGCATTGGCTGTCGTTCCAGTCCCAGCCCCAGTCTATCTAGTCCCTTAATTGGTCGACCTGGAGAGTGCTTGAGAGGTCGAGCAATAAACTAGCCGTCCCGTGCTTCCGTCTTTGTGCACTTCAACTTGAAGTGTTCCCTTCATCGCCTCATTAAAAACCTCCTTGAGAAAACCCAATTAGGACAAAACTAAAGTGAGGGAAAACGAGTACGACTTGGGGGATGCTTTATCTCTTAAAAGTTGAAGTACTTGAGGTGGGTAATATTCTAGTTGTTTGGTAGTAGCTTTCCTTTCATTGTTTCTAGTTGGAATGACCCTTTGTTTGCTGTTGCCGTGATTTTGTACGGGCCGTCCCAGTTTGTTCCTAGTTTGCCTTCCCGTGGGTCTTTCCCTTCTTGTGTTTTAGCTTTAAGCACGTAGTCCCCGACTTTGAGAGGCCTGACCTTTGCCTTCTTGTTGTAATAGCGTTCTGCTTGTTGTGTTTGGGTGATCATCCTTATGTAGGCCATGTCTCTTCGTTCTTCAACTTCGTCGAGCTCCTGCCTTTTACTTTCATCGTTCCTTGGTCTACTCTCATGGGAATATCTTAGGGTGGGCTCCCCGACCTCAACCGGTATTACTGCATCAGTCCCATAGACTAAACAGTAGGGGGTTTCTCCTGTGCTTGTCTTCGGCGTTGTTCGGTAGGCCCACAGTATTTCTGGTAATATTTTTGGCCATAGCTCCTTGGCGTCTTCAAGTTTTTTCTTCACGATGTTCAGTATTGACTTGTTGGAGGACTCCGCTTTCCCGTTGCCCGCGGGGTGGTATTGTGTCAAAAGTATTCTTTTGATATGCCACTTCTCAAAACATTCAGCAACCTTCTTTCCCGTGAATTGGGGTCCGTTATCGCAGATGATCTCTTTAGGGAGGCCGAACCGACATATAATGTTTTTCTATATAAAGGCTATCACTTACTGTTCATGTATTTTGGCGAATGCTCCTGCTTTTACCCACTTAGAGAAATAATCAGTTAAAACCAGAAGTAATCGTGTGTTACCTCGCCCTGACGGGAGGGGGACCACGATGTCCATTCCCCACTTGATGAATGGCCATGGTGAGGAGACGGAATGGAGGTGTTCGCCTACTTGGTGGATCATTGGGGCGTATTTTTGGCATTGCTCGTATTTTTTCACGAAGTTCGCGACCTCTTTTTTCATGGTAGGCCAGTAATACCCTGCCCGTATGAGGTATCTGACCAAATCTCGATTGTCGGAATGAGGTCCACAATGGCCTTCGTGGACCTCTTCAAGGACGTGCCGTGTCTGATTTGGGCCCAAGCATTTCGCCAGTGGGCTGTCGTACGTTCTCTTATACAGATCATTGTGGATGATGATGTACCTGGCTGCTTGCATTCTCAGTTTCTTGGCCTCTTTTTTATCATTTGGGAGTACGCCGTCCTGCAAGTTTGTAACAATATGGTTGCGCTAGTCCCAAGTCAAGTTTATGGCTCTTACCTCGATTTGGTCTAGCGACGAGTTGAGAAGGTGGACCACACTTCTGTCTCTGGTTGCCATGTTTTTGGTGGCTGCGACTAGTTTAGCGAGACCGTCCGCCTCAGCGTTCTATGCTCGTGGGATCTGGTCGAGTTAACATTCGTCGAACTCGGGCAACAACTTGCAGATTTTGATCTAATATTTCTCTAACCTTTGTTCCGTAATTTGGAAAGTCCCTGTGACTTGGTTGACTATGAGTTGAGAAACTCAATGTAGTCTTAACCATTTCTCCCCATACGTGAGTCTAGCCTTTACTCTGCAATTACGGTCTCATACTCAGCCTCGTTGTTAGTCATATCCGGGCACTTTATAGACTAGCGAATCACTTTGCCGGTTGGGACTTCGAGTACGAGTCCCAGTCCGGACCCTGACGCGTTAGACGCACCGTCAGTGTACAGGACCCAGAGCACCTATGTTTAGGGAGACGCGTGGGCGACTTCTTTTTCAACTTCGGGCATTACTTTTGCGCTAATGTCGGCGACGAAGTCAGCAAGGACTTGTGACTTTATTGATATTTGCGGATGATATGTGATATCGTGCTCGCTTAGTTTGATGGACCATTTGGCCAACCTTACCCGACAACTCGGGTTTATACAAATTTCTCCTTAGGGGGGAAGTCGTGACGACCGAGATGGGGTGGCACTGGAAATACGGTCTAAGCTCTCGCGAAGCTATGGCCAAGGCCAGTGCCAGTTTTTCGAGGTGAGGGTACCTCGTCTCGGTGCTGACTAGTATTTTGCTAATGTAATAGATGGAAGACTGCGTACCTTTATTTTCTTGAACCATGACTACGCTCACAGCTACTTCAGATATAGCGAGGTAAACGAGGAGATGTTCCACTAGTTCTGGCTTTGAAAGCAGTGGTGGTGACGACATATATGCTTTCAACTCCTTTAGGGCCTGGACGCACTCATAAATCCATTGAAGGCTATTATCCTTCTTGAGTATGCCGAAGAATCTGTGACACCTATCCGATGATCGTGAAATAAATCTTGAAATGTCGGCGATACGGCCAATCAACCTCTGAACCTGTTTTTTGGTGGTCAAGTGTTTTGGTATCCCCTAGATGGCTTTGATTTGATTAGGATTGACCTCGATTCCTCAATGTGATACCGGGAAACCCAAAAATGTTCCTGATGCCATACCGAACGCACACTTTTCAGGGTTCAGTTTGATTCTGTATCGCCTGAGTATGTCGAAGGTCTCTCTCAGAGGGTCGATGTTATCTTCTTTCCTTTTGCACTCGACTAGCATTGTGTCTATATAAACTTCTATCGTTTTGCCGAGTTGGTCTTTAAACATCCTCGTCACCAACCTTTGGTAAGTTGCCCCTACGTTTTTCAGGCCGAAGGGCATGACCCTGTAGCAGTACGTCCCTTGATGGGTGATGAATGTGGTTTTCTTCTGATCTTCTTCTTGCATGAGGATTTGATTATAGCCTGAATAGGCGTCCAAGAAGCTCAGTAATTCATGTCCGACCGTTGCGTTGATAAGTTGGTCGATATGGGGTAATGGAAACGAATCCTTGGGGCATGCTTTGTTCAAATCTGTGAAATCTACGCACATCCACCATTTCCCATTCTTCTTTTTCACCATCACCACGTTGGCGACCCACTGGGGGTACTTCAACTCCCTGATTGAGTCATTTTCCAATAGTTTTCTACCTCTTCACGTACTGCGTCATTAATTGCGGAATTGAACTTACGCCTGACCTGCCTCACTGGGGGGTGGAATAGGTCGACATTCAGCTTGTGCATGGCAATTTCCTTTGGGATACCCGGCATATGTGCATGGCTGAAAGCAAACAAATCTGCGTTACTAGTTACGAACTGACGGAATTTACATGGTTCCTGAAGTTTATAGCCGATGTAAGCTTTCTTGTAGTGATCGTTGGTGTCTAATTGAACGGGGTCGATGTCTTCTATGGTCGATTCCACAACTTCGACCATATCAGGGTCTCTGATGATGTCTTCGCTATCGTCACATATCGACCTCGACCAGTTGATTGTTATGCCGCTTTTTCTTTATCTTTCATTTGTTGAGTGACCGTGCAGTCTAGGGCGATGCGATAGCATTCTCGGGATGTGCGTTGTTCCCCTTGTATGCTAAATATTCCCCATGTAGTCGGGAATTTGATGACCTGGTATAAACTGAAGTGTAACGACCCGATCGGTCGTTTTAGGCTATAGCGCATCATTCAGCGGTTTGAGGCCTTGAGTAGATTCACTTTAGGTATTATGACTTGCACGTATGATCGGAATTGAATTTCGGGAAGTTCAGTGTTGATTTAGAAAGCAATCTCTAATGTTTGAAGCTTAAAGTTAGAAAATTTGACTAAGGCTTGACCTTTGAGGAAACAACCTGGGAATCAGGATCTGAAGGTTCTAATAGGTTCGTATAATGATTTTGGACTTGGGCGTATGTTCGTATCGGGCTTTGGATGAC
The DNA here is from genome assembly GCA_000715115.1 of Nicotiana otophora. Taxonomy (NCBI): domain Eukaryota; kingdom Viridiplantae; phylum Streptophyta; class Magnoliopsida; order Solanales; family Solanaceae; genus Nicotiana; species Nicotiana otophora. The sequence goes on along the minus strand of AWOL01S0077732.1, from coordinate 22,778 downwards.
CCGGGAGCATTTCGACACCTATTATGGAAAGTTGGCATTTTGAAAGAATTTCATAAATTTGGGCTGAAGTGTATTTTAATGTTATCGATGTTTGTTTGGGATTCCGAGCCTGGGAATAGCTTCGTATGGTGATTCTGGTCTTAGGAGCGCGTACAAATGCGGATTTGGAGGTCCGTAAGTCATTTCGGGGTCGTTTGGCGAAAGTTGGAAGTTGAATATTTTTGGAAGTTTGACCAGGAGTGGACGTTTTGATATCAAAGTCGGATTCCGATTCCGGAAGTGGGAGTATTTCCGTAATTTCAATTATGACTTATGTGCAAAATTTGAGGTCAATCGGAATTAATTTGATAGGTTTCGGTATCGAATGTAGAAGTTTAAAGTTCGAAAGTTCATTAAGCTCGAATTGGGGTGCGATTCATGATTTCGATGTTGTTTGATGTGAATTGAGGCCTCGAGCAGGTCCGTGTTATGTTATGGAACCGGTTGGTGTGATTGAAAGAGGTCCCCGGGGGTCTCGGGTGTGTTTCGGGATAGTTTCGGACCAAGTTTGGCTGAGTTGTGGTAGCTGATGTCTGGTGTCTGGTTTTGTTCTTCGCGAATGCAAAGGGATTCCCGCGTTCGCGAAGAAGGATATGTTGGCGGATGACTTTTGAGCTACGCGTCCGTGATTGGGGAATCGCATTCGCGAAAGAGAAACTGGGCCTATAGGAATTTTAGCCTTTGCATTCGCAAATGGTGCAACGCGTTCGCGAAGGTTCGCCTGGTATAGCATCGCGTTCGCGAGCAGTGACTCGTGTTCACAAAAGGGAGTTTTTGAGTTGGAGCTGGTAATGCTTCGCGAACGCGAGCGATTTGCCACGTTCACGGAGAAGGTCGGACTGGGCAGTGTTCTTTTTAAAATCAGGAGTTTGGCCATTTTTATCTCATTTACTCCATGGGAGCCGAGATGGGTTGCTCTGATGATAAGCACCCTCCACTTCCAACCAAGAGGTTGTGAGTTCGAGTCACCCCAAGAGCAAGGTGGGGAGTTCTTGGAGGGAAGGATGCCGAGGGTCATTTGGAAACAGCCTCTCTACCTAGGATAGGGGTAAGGTCTGCGTACACACTATCTTCCCCAGACCCCACTAGTGGGATTATACTGGATTGTTGTTGTTGTTGTTGTTACTCCATGGGAGCCGAGATGGGTTGCTCTGATGATAAGCACCCTCCACTTCCAACCAAGAGGTTGTGAGTTCGAGTCACCCCAAGAGCAAGGTGGGGAGTTCTTGGAGGGAAGGATGCCGAGGGTCATTTGGAAACAGCCTCTCTACCTAGGATAGGGGTAAGGTCTGCGTACACACTATCTTCCCCAGACCCCACTAGTGGGATTATACTGGATTGTTGTTGTTGTTGTTACTCCATGGGAGCCGAGATGGGTTGCTCTGATGATAAGCACCCTCCACTTCCAACCAAGAGGTTGTGAGTTCGAGTCACCCCAAGAGCAAGGTGGGGAGTTCTTGGAGGGAAGGATGCCGAGGGTCATTTGGAAACAGCCTCTCTACCTAGGATAGGGGTAAGGTCTGCGTACACACTATCTTCCCCAGACCCCACTAGTGGGATTATACTGGATTGTTGTTGTTGTTGTTGTTGTTACTCCATGGGAGCCGACCTAGGAGCGCCATTTTCATCGTCAATCATGAGTTTTGGAGCGACGGGCACTGGTTTGAGGTGTTAGAGCGGCTATGGAGCTGGTTATGGAACTTTGGAGCAAGGTAAGTCTCCTGTCTAACCCTGTGAGAGGGAAACGACCCCTAGGTGATATTTATTGTTATGTGCAACTAGTTGTGGGCGATACATACGTACGAGGTGACGAGATTCCGTACGTAGCTAAAGCATGTCTATGTCCGGGTAGACTTAAGACCTTATCGTATAATAATTGAAATATTTGAACTTGTTCTGCTGGCTTATTTAATTAAACTTATAACTGAAATTGATTTAGAAATAAAAGTATCAGGTCAAGCTTTAATACCTTGAGTTGTTGCTAAGGTATTCGATAAATGTAAAGAGATGTACTTATTATTGTGTTCATGTACTTTATTGTAAGAGCGGATCTTGTGATTCGAAAACTTCCTTCCTTTCTTGTGGAGCAGGTCGAACGCCTCGGTAGTATCTCTTGGAATGGGATAAATTCCTTCCTTTCTTGTGGAGCGGGCCGAACGCCTCGGCATTATATAGAGGTGCATCTCTGGTTTGTTTCGTTCGACTCTCGGCAGTGTACACACTATTACGGATCGGGCCGAACGACCTAGGTAGAATCATGCGTTATACTGCTAGTAGTCTGAATATTCACGAGATAAACATTTCACTAATGCCCGGTATTTTATGGTATTTGTTATCTGATTAGTATTGACACTTGGCATTTATTCTGAGATATTGAGGTAGGATACATGATCGATAAATTTATGATTAAAAGGAAATAATTGGAACATTATGAAACTTCAGATTTCTCCCCTATTGTTGTGTACTTTACAATTGTATGAATTATCGTATTATTTATTTAACTGGACCTCTAGTAAGTGTCGATGTCGACTCCTCGTCACTATTCCTCTGAGGTTAGGCTAGATACTTACTGGGTACGCGTTAATTTATGTACTCATACTACACTTGTTGCACATTTTATACAGGTGGATATATATTCGATGGTCTTTTGGGCATAGAGGTATGTATGTTGCGGTGACTTACCGTGAGCTGCATTTCATATTATGATCCGCAGCCTGCATAGTCTCTATCAGAGTTATTTATGTTTCTCCTGTCTAATTTGTATTCTAGACAGATGTTGTATTTTATTATACTTCCTAGTTGATGCTCATGCACTTGTGACACCGGTTTTTGGGGTTTCCTAAGGGTGGTTCATTACTGTGGTTCGTGTAAATACCATCGTTTACCCCGTAAATTCTATTTCTTACTATTTAATTGGTGAAAATTTTGATTTTAAAAATACTAAAATGAGTAATTAAGTTAATCATTCACTATTAGCTTGCCTGACGACGATGTTAGGCGCCATCACGACCTTTAGTGGATTTTGGGTCTTGACATGGAGGGTATAGCCCTCTTGGTGTGTGTCCATGGCCGCCCTATTATGGAGTTGTACGTTGTGTTTTGGTCCATGATGTGGAATGTGGTTTCCAGACTGACGCCACCATCCAGAACGGGGAGTGTGATTTCGCCATATGTTCGCTCGACTGCTTTCTTAAAACCAGTTAGTGTGATGCAACGCGGCACTATCTTATCTTCGAGTTTCATTTGTGCAAGTACTCGAGTGTGTATAATGAACACGCCGCCCCCATCGTCTTTCATAATGCGTGTCACATCAGTATCTAAAATTCATAAAGTAATAACAAGGGCATCATAGTGAGGGAAAACCAAACCGTTGGTATCTCACTTATCAAAGATGAAACTTTCTTCGAGTTCGTCATACCGTTCCCGGGTGATTGACCATTTGAGCTTGTGGGTAGTGGTGAACTTTACTCTGTTGATGGAAGCATGTTCACCGCCACCGATGATCATGTGGACGGTGCGAGTTGGTGAGGGCAGTTTCGGCGGTACTTGATGTTGTTCACATCCTCTGGCAAAGTTGGTTCTTCCCCGGTCGCTCATCAACTCTTTGAGGTGTCCCTGTCGTAACATGTTTAAGACCACGTGCCTTAGGGCGATACAATCTTCGATTTTGTGCCCTCGTTCTTGATGGAACTCGCAAAGGGCGTCCGATTTTCTGGTACTCGGGTCTGACCTCATCTTTTGTGTCCACTTCACCTTTGGTCTGAGCTTCTCCAAGGCATAGACTATTTCTGTAGGTGACATACAAAAGTTGTGAGTGGATAATAAAGGAGGCATACCTCTTTCGTTCCGATGAGTGCATGTCATTGATCTGGGTGATCCTTCTTCGTGGCGGGAGAAGGGCACAACGACTGCTCTGACATATGATTGATGTCGTTCCCTGTTGGGTCGTGGAGCTCCGAGGTACCTTCCGGTATCATTTCTTCGATCTTTTCTGGATTCGGCCTGCACCAAGGTCAGTCGATGAGTTGGTCCATTGAGGTCGTCCTCGTCTGCTTGGACCTTCGCACAATATGCGTTGTGTATTTCATCCCAAGTGGTTGGGGGATACTTCATCAGTTGGCTCAATAACTTTCTAGTCGCCCTCGAACCATCCATGCTCAGCCCGTTCTGGAAGGCTCCGACTGCCATCCCATCTCACATGTTCGGCAGGGTCATCCTTACTCGGTTGAAACGGGCGAGGAAGTCCCTCTCCCGGAGACTGCTTAATAGCAAATATGTCATTCACTCTTGCCTCGGCTCTCTTGGACCTAGCATGGGCCGTTACGAACTTGTCGGCCATTTCCTCAAAAGTTTCAATGGAGCGCACAGGTAGTTGTCAATACCATGTAAACGCTCCTCCTGTGAGGGTTTCACCGAATTTCTTCAACAAAATTGAGGATACTTGTTCTTTGGTGAGATCATTGCCTTTCACGGCGGTGCCGTAATGATTAACATGATCTTCAGGGTCAGCCGTGCCATCATATATTCTTAGGTAGGGCGACATTTTGAAGGTTTTTAGTAAGGCGTGTGGGGTTGCATCATCATTGTATGGTTGTTCGACGAACTGGACGACGTCTCTCTTCGGCAATAGTCTGGGGGTGCCCGGTATTTTATCGACCCTTTCCTAGTGTTCATTCATTTGATCTCGGAGCACCTTGTTCTTGTTCTTCATTTCCTCCATCCTTTTCAAAATGGATGCAAGAGCATTGTCACATGCATTATCATTGACGTTGTGAGTAATACCTGTCATTGGAGGCGGAGGGAGTTGGTTACACTGTTCGTCCACCTGCTGTACAATACAAATCCTTGCATTTCCTACAGCCGCGTCGCAGGCGTGTTTGTTGAGGACGCCAGTTAGCGCGTCGGTTAGCCATGCTTCGAGGAGCGTTTTTACAACTGGGGGCGTCTCTTCTCCCACAGATATGGAGGATCCCTTACCGGGGGATTTTGTGATGCTGCAATGAGGGGGCGGTGAGCATCTCTTCTAGGGGAGGCATTGGGCATTGCGCCTTCATCTACTGTTTTGCAGCTTTCGTTGTTAACGTTCATGAGGTTAGTTGGGCGGTCATTGATTATACTCGCCTTTTCTTCCTTGTTATCTGCCATGATGGGATTTGTGCACACAAAGAAAGGAGATCTTGTTCTTGCTTCCTTTTTTATGTTTGTGATCCGTGCCAATGATATATCTAGAAGAAACTAAAAATTTAACTAGGAAATTCCCAAAAACGGCGCCAAATTGTTTGACCAAAAAGTATGGTTTTTGGCTCAAATAATTAAATCTATGTATTAAGGGGTTAAACCTAATTAACAATAATATTTCTAGATGCGAGTTATGAAAGCGTGATTAATGTTGAACAGATCTACTAGAAAAATAATAATGGTGTGTGATAATCATTCCAAATAACGTGAGTAATAAATGAGCATTAAATAGCAATGAACAATAATAAATGGCATTTGGGTAAATAAAGAAATGATTCACCCAATAAAGGAGAAGCTAGATATTATTCCTCCCGATAATGATGAATGAAAAACAAATGCTTGAATGTTCGAATTATCCTCAGATCTGGTGGGAAGTAGGGAATAATGTGGACACAAATCTTGATAAAAAGTTGTTGTTTGTATCTTGGTAAGAGAGAGAGAATCTTTTTATCAAAATGTGTTCTTACAAAATGAATATCACATGCCCTACATCATTGTCTCTTTTCCTATATATATGAGACATATCCCTAACAAACCCTAATAGTACAAGTGTAAAGAATATCCACTAGAATATTCTCTTTAATATCATGTTTTCAAAATTAGTCGTTACAGCTCTGTAAACGGTGCACGACTGACGAGTGTCTAGCGTATATAAAAGTCTAACTCGTGCTCTGTCAAATAATAGTATAGAAAGATGTCGAACCCACAGAGATTAATTTATCTATTCTACAGACGTTTCTTGTTTTAATTACTATTTGAGAAAATTAGAAAGAGTTGAATTATAAATTAACTAACTACAAATGCATGAATAGAGCAATAGAAAATATTTTATTTTTCACAGATATAATAAAAAAGGTGTTGGGATCTTGACTTCACTTAATATTTCTATTATATAATAAAATTATTATTATTCAATTTCTATTTCTCAAAAATGTACAAATGCCTCTCACGATTACAAATATATATTATTACTTAAGTTGAATAATTAATTTCACTTCTCTCGGTTATACAAATTAATCTTCAAACTAGTAATATTGAAGAACCACAAATATATGATTGAACTAAAACACGTTCTTGTTAGTAAGTCCCTTTCGGTTACCCGTACTTGTTATAACTGATTATTACACTATTCGCCTCCCTCGATTACAAATAAGTATAAAATTAATTATAACATACAAGAGATAGATGTTACTGAATAAATATTAACATTTATCATACTGCACTTAACTATATTATTTCTTCTGCCTCTCTCGATTACAAAATTAATAAACAGTTAATATGTAGTACAATATAGATAGATGTTATTAAATTAAATAACGTCTAACTGTAAAAGCAGATAAAAGTTAAATAAAATTTAGCTCAAGCATGTGAATTTGAAGAATAATATCTACTATTATATAAAAATATTAAGATCCGTCTTTCTCCCAATACAAGAAAAATTACTCCATACTGAAATTAGTACTAACAATGAAAATATTTTTGTCCATTAAATAAGAAAATAGAAAGAAATATTCAAGAAGAATAATTTCCCCTATTTAATTAAAAGCAAGAACTAGAATAATTTCCTACACTGAAATTTATTTAGAAACAACAACTAAATCACTATTGTGATTTAAAAGAAAAGATAACTCGATACTAGTGAAAGAAATAAAATAGAGAAGCTTATTAAGAATTTGGATTCAGACTTTTAGCTCTAATCTTTCTCTCTAATGCGATGCCCTCCTCTGATCGGGCACCATCTTCTTATATAAGAAAATTTCATGATGACTTCTCGATTTGGTGCTATATTTCCATGGCAAATCTAGATTTTGCATTTGCAGATATGAAAATTCGAATTCTCGATTTGATGCTATATTTCCATTGCAAATCCGGATTTTTAATTTGCAGAGATGAAAATTTTGTCATTCTAAGTTTAGTTTTCATCGATTTCATTATGGCAAATCGAGACTTGGTGCATTGTCATAACATTAATGAATCATAACTCGATCTTACACTTTTTTGTTGTATTTTTCTTGAATATTTTTTTTTCATGTTGCGCACAACAATTCTTCTATAATTATTTCTGCAAAATAAAGTTAAAAATATGGAGGGAACATGATAATTTATATGTTTTTATGAGAGAAATTATGTGGTTAACATCTGGTAAAATACACTTATCAAATTCTCCCATACTTAAACTTTTACTCGTTGACAAGGTGGGTTGCTCTGATGGTAAGCGCCCTCCACTTCCAACCAAGAGGTTGTGAGTTCGAGTCACCCCAAGAGCAAGGTGGGGAGTTCTTGGAGGGAAGGATGCCGAGGGTCATTTGGAAACAGCCTCTCTACCCCAGGGTAGGGGTAAGGTCTGCGTACACACTACCCTCCCCAGACCCCACTAGTGGGATTATACTGGGTTGTTGTTGTTGTTAAACTTTTACTCGTCCTCGAGCAAAGAAAACAAATGAACATAGTAACTAAACACTTTTAAGTGAAATCATGAGAGGTTTTGACAGAGAAGAATTGACTAAGACCATTCTACGAATTCAAAGAACTTTTAGTTGTACTCATGTTCACCTATTTAGAATTGAAATCATAATATTTTCTAATCCCAAGTGTATCTCACCGAATAAAGAGAGATGCCCATATATCACATAATATATAAATACAGGATCAAAGAAGGGCATAGATAAAAAATACGCCCACTCTCAACAAAGAAGTACCTCAAGCTACTGAAAATAACCATAAGCTTGACTATCATGTGGTTCTCCACTAATATATGAGTCTCTGAGTTAAGATCATGTAGGACTTTTGCAAGGCTGTAAAGTAAGTTTTAGGGATGGGTAGGATACATGTAAATAATAGTGACTCAAATTCTCTATGGGCACTACACATTTATTTTATCTCTTAAGTACAATTGCCTTTCATCTCATTTAAACAATAAACCTATGTTTTGTTTCATCCCTTTCAACTTTTTTTTATGGAGTCGCCAACTTTTCTTTGTTGCTATTTTTTTCTTTTTTTTTTGTTTTTTTGAAATTCGAAAGCAACTATTTATTTTTTTAACTTCTCATGACAACATCTCAAAAGATCGACAACCTCAAACAATTATTCTTTCACCAATTATTTTTATAATTACACCTCACGCCTAGATTTTTACATTCATATCAACTCTTAAAGTGACCAAAAGGTAATTAGGTGAACAAAGAACAAGTCATAACAACAAACACGCTAAGGGTTAAAGCTTGGCGACCAACAAAATAAGAGATAATTTATTTAGGCTCAACTGGGCTAACTAGGGATAAAAATTATTAAAGTAGGTCAATTTTGGCTATGGCTCAACAAAGAAGGCCTACGTTCATTTCTTAACTCAAAGATCTACCTAGAATTTCGCCTCAATCCATATTCAAGGCAAGTTCTAGATTTCCAGATAAGCAGGAAAACTAGACAATAGAAGCTAACCGCACAATACACTTGGGCCAATGAAAACTATAATTTCAATCACCAATAAGTAAGTATGAGCTTAGAAAAGTGATCATAAAACTCGTGAATGGTACTTAATCGAATTCGTATTTTCTAAGTGTCATGCTTTTCAAGTCAAATCAAGTTTAGCCAATTTATTTACCAAAATACGTTAAAATAATTAAAGGTCCTAAAATAAAATGTTCAGTTCAAAATATTACGACCATGGCAAAGAACTGAACAAGAAATTCATGGAAGTACATGAAATAAGTTGCCTTTAGAATAAGGCAACTCAAATTTTATTTTATTTTATTTTTTTCAGTTTTTTTTTTTTAAATTTATAATTTTACTAAAAACACATTTTTTTAGTTGTAAAATATACGTTTTATTTTTATATTTAACCGAAAAAAAAACTTAAAAGAAATACATATATAACAAATATATTCTTCTACCCCCAAACTTAAATAATGTCATGTCCTTATGACAAATAAATTAAAAGTAAAAAGAGATAAAGGAGCTTCCTTGATTTTCTTTTTATTCTGGCCTCATTTCCTTTTTCTTGGTTTCTCAATGTTTCTCTCATATAACAAAGACAAGATTATGGCAAAGAAAATGTTCTTTTTTATGATAGGAGAAAACTTTCATTGTTAAAATTATGGGAGTGCTTCTTTATCATTGCAAAATATATTAATATATACTACATACACACATATATAATATAATACAAACATGCAATTATTATTATTATTATTATTATTATTATTTTACTTTTTATATAAAAAAAACTAATTTTATTATATATATTTACTAAAAAGAAATTATTATATGTTACTACTAATAATTACTTAAAAGATTAAAGAGAAGGGAAGAAAATAGTTCTGAGTTTAACGTCGCCAGTTTGACTTATTTTAAAAATTAGGCAAAAAGGATTATTGAAGCTTGTTTGTCAAAGAATATGTTGATATAAGGCTTCAAACGATGACCGTTTACTTTGAATTTGTCTCCCCCATCTACTTGTTGTATGTACTTCAATGGCACCATAGGGGATCACTCTTGTTACTGTATATGATCCTGTCCAGCGTGACTTAAACTTTCCTGGGAATAATCTCAATCGGCTATTGTACAACATAACTTGATCTCCAACTTTAAAATCTTTATGGCGGATGAGCTTGTAATGCCCTTTTTTTGTCTTTTTCTTGTACAATTTAGCATTTTCGTATGTTGTAAGTCTGAACTCTTCCAACTCATCAAGCTACAATAGACGATTTTTACCTGCATCTGGCAAGTTTAGATTCAATAATTTTATAGCCCAATATACTTTATGTTCTAATTCCACAGGTAAATGACAACCTTTCCAAAAACTAGTCTATAAGGAGATGTGCCTTTGGGAGTTTTATAAGCAGTTCTGTATGCCCATAAAGTATCATCCAATTTTAAAGACCAATCATTTCGAGAAGAACCAACAATTTTTTCTAAAATTCTTTTTAATTCTCTATTGGATACTTCAACTTGCCCGCTTGTTTGATCATGATATAGAGTTTATGTTTTATGAGTTACTCCATATCTTGATAATAAACTAGCGAATTGTCTATTTATAAAATGAGTTCCTTGATCACTTATTATAACTCGTGGAGTTCCAAATCTAGAAAAAATATTTTTCTTGAGAAAAGCACAAACAATATGAGCATCATTTTTTCTAGTAGCAATTGCTTCTACCCATTTTGAAACATAGTCAACAACTACCAAAATATATTCATAGTCGTTTGAAGGAGGAAAAGGACCTATAAAATCAATGCCCCATACATCAAAGATTTCACACACAAAAATAGAGTTAAGAGGCATTTTGTCCCTTTTTGAAATGTTACCGATTCTCTGGCATTTATCACAAGTGGCGACATAATTCCTTGCATCTTTGAATAAAGTAGGCCAGAAAAATCCAACCTCAAGTACTTTAGCTGTTGTCTTTCTTCCTCCATAGTATCCTCCTACGGCCCCATCATAGCAGTGACTTAAGATGTTGTTTGTTTCTTTCTTCGGTACACATCTCCTGATTATATCATCTGCACAAAAATTTAAACTAGTAAGGATCTTCCCAGTAACAATGTCTTGCTTCTTTTTTAAGTTTTTTCTTTTGTTCATAAGAAAAATCTTTTGGAATCTATCCTCCAGCCAAGTAGTTGGCAATATCAGCAAACCAAGGTGGTCGATTTATAATGGTTGTGACTGAAAATATATGTTCGTCAGGAAATTCCTCTTTGATATGTTTTATCTCAGAAGGTGGATTTTCCAAACGAGACAAATGATCAGCTACTTGATTCTCAGAATCTTTTCGATCTTTTATTTTAAGATCGAATTTTTGCAAAAGGAGTATCCATCTTAGTAATCTTGTTCTAGCATCTTTCTTTGTTAAGAGGTACTTTAAAGATACATGATCAGTATAAATTGTAACCTTTGTTCCTATCAAATTGGAACGAAATTTGTCAAATACAAATACAACTACAAGTAGCTCCTTCTCAGTTGTGGCATAATTGTTTTGAGCTTCATTGAGGAGAACCGACGTAGTAAATAGGCCTGAAAATCTTGTCTCTCTTTTGTCCCAATATCGCTCCAACTGCTATATCACTTGCATCGCACATTATTTTAAATGATTCGCTCCAATCAGGAGAAAACAACAATTGGAGCATTCGTCAATTGTTTCTTGAGAATCTCAAATGCTTTCCTGTAATTATCTGAAAATTCAAACTTCATATCATTCATTAGTAGGTTAGTCAGAGGTTTTAAAATTTTTGAAAAATATTTTATAAACCTTCTATAAAAACTTGCATGCCCTAAGAAACTTCTATTGTCTTTAACAGTGGTAGGAGGGGGTAATCCTGCTATTAGATCAATTTTAGACTTATCAACTTCTATTCCTTTAGAAGAAATTTTATGTCCTAAAACAATTCCCTCTGTTACCATGAAGTGATATTTTTCCCAATTAAGAACCAAATTTGTCTCTTCACATCTTTTAATCACCAAAGTTAAATGATAGAGACAATCTTCAAATGTCTTACCAAAAAGTATAAAATCATCCATAAAGATTTCAAGAAACATTTCAGTCATGTCTCAGAAGATTGCCGACATGCAACGCTAAAATGTAGCAGGAGCGTTGCATAGTCCAAATGGCATTCTTCGATAAGCATACGTACCTTGGGGGAATGTGAATGCGATTTTTTCTTGATCTTCTGGAGCAATTGGTATATGATTATACCCAGAATATCCGTCAAGAAAACAGTAGAAACCATGGCCTGCTGCCAGACGTTTCACCATTTCTTTTTTGACGACTTCCTGCATTGATGGGTTTAATCTTCTTTGGTGTTGAACTATTGGCTTATAATCATTCTCCATAAGAATAATGTGCATACAAATAGCTGGACTGATTCCTTTGATATCGGCTATAGTCCACCCTAAGGCTCTTTTGTGTTTTCTCAGGACTTCAATCAGTTTGCTTTCCTGTTCTATAGTCAAAGAAGATGAAATGATTACTGAAAATAATTCAGGTTCAATAAATACATATTTTAAATGAGAAGGAAGTTCTCTCAGTTCAATTTTTAATTGAACTCCTTAAGAGACTTTCTCATTTTCTGACTCTTTTTCTAGTATTTCAGCTTGTTCTCTAATTATGGGGTTATCATCACTTATGGTACCTAACCTCGCCAAACATCTCTCCAATGAATCATTAATTAACTGATTATCTTTGTATTCGTCTACAAAATTATCTAGTAAGTCAATTTAAAAACAAGATGATGATGACTCATCCCCGGGAAATTTCATCATTTTCTGCTTATCAAAAATCGTTCTTTCCTCATCAACTTGCAATATTAAGTGTCCTTGATGAACATCAATAATTGCTCTCCTTGTTGCGAGAAATGATTTACCTAAAATTAATGGTATCTCAGTATTTTCTTTCATTTCAAGCACTATAAAATCTACTGGGAATATAAATTTGTCAACTCTAACAAGGATATTTTCAATAATTCATTTTGGTCTCTTAGTACTTTGATCAGCTAATTGAAGAGACACACCAGTATCTTTCATTTCACCAAGTTCTAATTTCCTAAAAATTGAAAAAGGCATTAGATTTATTGAAGCACCTGAATCACATAACGCCTTTTCAAAATGAGTACCTCCCAAAGTACAAGAAATTGTAAAACTTCACGGATCACCCAGTTTTTGTGGGAGCTTATTTTGAAGTATAGCACTACATTTTTCTATAAGCTTAACCACCGAAACTTCTTCCAATTTTATTTTACTTGACAAAATTTCTTTGAGAAATTTAGCATATGAAGGCATTTGTGTCAAAGCATCTGTGAAAGGTATGTTAATGTAAAGTTGCTTCAAAATATCTAGAAACTTTGAAAATTGTTTGTCAAGTTTTTCTCTGTTCATCTTTTGGGGAAAATAGAGAGGTATAGAGTGAGAATTTGTTATCAATTCATTTTCTTGTACATTTTTTCCTTTATTCTTTTATTCTTTTGGAAACTTAGATTCCATTTTATTCTCACCTTCATTTACCTTTTTCACTTCTTGTGGCTTTCCTTCTCTATCTGCATATGAATCATCAAGAGATTTACCTGATCGTAGAGAGATGGCTTTGAGGTGTTCTGTTGGGTTTTTCTCTGTGTTGCTTGGTAGAGCACCTTGAATTTGTCCAGACATGAGGGTTGTTAATTGGCTTACCTGAGTTTTCAAATTCTTGATAGCTGAATGTTGACTTTCAACCTTCTCGTCAGTAGCCTTAATGAATTTGTACATCAAGTCTTCAAGGCTTTGTTGATGAACTCTTTGAGGCTGCTCGTTATATTGTTGAAAATTTTATTGTCCTCTATTTTGATTTTGAAAACTAGGTGATCCCTGTACCTGCTGCTTTTAATTAAAAAATCTTTGAGGATTTTCAGCACCATTAGGATTACTTCATTTAAATCCTGGATGTTTTGTGCCATCGGACTAGCGAATGAGTAATTATTTCTATAACCAATCATATTTACATGCTCCTTATTTTGTGTTGAAGCTTCACATTTATGATTATGATGATTACCTTGACAAACATCACAATTCTCAAGTTGGGATGATGAGTGAGCACCTACCTGAAAAGCTTTCATTTTTTGTGTTAAGGTCGAAATTTGTTGTGTCAATGAATTCAAAGTTTGAACTTGATTTACTCCAGCTGTTTTTTTGATAATCATTCTGTCTGAAGGTCATTGAACAGCATTTTTCGAAATTTTATTAAGCAATTGCATTGCTTATGTAGTAGTTTTTCCCATTATTGATCCTCCTGATGCTGCACCAATTACATTTTTAGCAGAGGGTTTAAGACCGTGATAGAAAATATATAAAATGTCAGGGTCTTGGATACCATGATGTGGGTAATTTTTTAACATTGCTGCTAATCTTTCCCATGCATGGTATACAGATTCAGTATCTGTCTGCATAAAATTATTGATTTCTTGCTTCATTTTAATTATTTTTGCATGTGAAAAATATTTATTAAGAAATGTTTGGGTCATTTGATCCCATATTGTAATGGAACCTCTAGGCAGGCTTTGCAACCATGTTTTGGCTTTACCTTTTAATGAAAAAGGAAAAAGCCGCACCCTGATAGCATCTGTTGTAACTCCATTGTACCTGCAAGTTTCGACTAATTCAAGAAAATCAATTAGATGGGTGTGGGGATCTTCACTTGCATCACCAACAAACTGACATGATTATTGAATGGTTTGAATCAAGCCTGTGCGGATTTCAAAGTTGTTTGCTGCAATTGGTGGTCTCCTTACACTTGATTCTCCTTCAAAATGATCTCGCCTTGCATAATCACGGAGTATTTTATCACGTCATAGTGCTACCTCATCAAACTGCTCTTCTACTTGATGTGGTGGAAGTTGGTTATTGAGTTCTTCGTTCTCTATTTCCTATGATGTAAAAATTTGAGATCGTGAGGTTTGTACTTTTCTCAACAACCGTAAGGATTTTTCAATTTCAGGATCGTATTCGACTAGTTCTATAGAAGAGGAACGGGTCATACACTTTCTGAAATTTCTGCAGAAAAGTTAAAATAATTAGACCAAAAAAAATAATCTCAAATTAGTAGTAAAACAATTAATCTGTAGTAGACTTTAGCTAATCCTCGGCAACAACGCCAAAATTTTAACGAGTGTCTAGCGTATATAGAATTCTAACTCGTATTCTGTTAAATAATAGTATAGAAAGATGTCGAACCCATAGAGATTGGTTTATCTATTCTACAGAAGTTTCTTGTTTTAATTACTATTTGAGAAAATTAGAAAGAGTTGAGTTGTAAATTAACTAACTAAAAATGCATGAATAGAGCAATAGAAAATATTTTATTTTTCACAAATATAATAAAAAGGTATTGGGATCTTGACTTCACTTAATATTTCTATTATATAATAGAATTATTATTCTTCAATTTTTATTTCTCAAAAATGTATAAATGCCTCTCACGATTACAAATATATATTATTACTTAAGTTGAATAATTAATTGCACTCCTATCGGTTATACAAATTAATCTTCAAACTAGTAATATTGAAGAACCACAAATATATGATTGAACTAAAAAACGTTCTTGTTAGTAAGTCCCTTTCGGTTACCCTACTTGTTATAACTGATTATTACACTAATCGCCTCTCTCGATTACAAATAAGTATAAAATTAATTATAACATAAAAGAGATAGATTTTACTGAATAACTATTAACATTTATCAATATTGCACTTAACTATATTATTTCTTCTGCCTCTCTCGATTACAAAATTAATAAATAGTTAATAGGTAGTACAACATAGATAGATGTTATTAAATTAAATAACGTCAAACTGTAAAAGCAGATAAAAGTTAAATAAATTTTAGCTCAAGCATGTAAATTTGAAGAATAATATCTACTATTATATAGAAATATTAAGATCCGTCTTTCTCCCAATACAAGAAAAATTACTCCATACTGGAATTAGTACTAACAATGAAAATATTCTTGTCCATTAAATAAGAAAATAGAAAGAAATATTCAAGAAGAATAATTCCCCTTATTTAATTAAAAGCAGGAACTAGAGTAATTTTCTACAATGGAATTTATTTAGAAACAACAACTAAACCACTATTGTGATTTAAAAGAAAAGATAACTCGATACTAGTGAAAGAAATAAAATAGAGAAGCTTATTAAGAATTTGGATTCAGACTTCTAGCTCTAAGCTTTTTCTATACTACGACGCCCTCCTTTGATCGGGCACCATCTTCTTATATAAGAAAATTTCATGATGACTTCTCGATTTGGTGCTAGATTTCCATGGCAAATCTAGATTTTGCATTTGCAGATATGAGAATTCGAATTCTCGATTTGGTGCTAGATTTCCATTGCAAATCTAGATTTTGAATTTGCAGAGATGAGAATTCTGCCATTCTAAGTTTAGATTTCACCGATTTCATCATGGCAAATCGAGACTTGGTGCATTGTCACGGCAGTAATGAATCATAGCTCGATCTTACACTTCTTTGTTGTATTTTTCTTGAATATTTATTTTTCTTTTTTCATGTTGCGCACAATAATTCTTCTATAATTATTCATGCAAAATAAAGTTACAAATATGGAGGAAACATGATAATTTATATGTTTTTATGAGAGAAATTATATGGTTAACATCTGGTAAAATGCACTTATCATCGACCTCGACCATTGTTGATATCTCGATCACGAATCTCGATGCTTCCTGCTCGACCTCAACTAACCCTTTTCTTAGTGCTATCTTGCTCTAAATATTCTAGGGCAGATTTTGACCTATACACTATGTAGTTGGAGGTAGGCTCTAATTACATAAATTTAATACAGTGTTCTTTCGTTAATCCATTTTTTTCTTTTAAGTAAACCAAAAACTTTTAACTCATAGAGGAAGCTAAGCTTTGTTAAAGAAGTCTAAGGTAGTCAACAAAAGAACAAAAAGTGGAAGTTGAGTTATTTAAAAATTAGGAATGTGCACAAAGCTTCTATTTTCAGATGTTAATTAATTAATGTAGTTGTAGTTTTTTTTTTTTTTTTTTTTTTTTTTTTTTTTTTTTTTTTTTTTGTGAGCTGTCCTCTTTGAAGAAAGTCATGAACATTATCAAGGTTAGAGAATGGCAAGTTGGTACGTGCGTCATGCACATGTCACGTGTGTGGCGATCACACGAATGAGTGCTCGATCCCAAATAGAGTAGGTAAAACATCACTTTGGAACGAAATGCTATATTTCAATCTCCTTCATTCATTAAAACTATGTGGTTGTGTGATGGAATGGTTAGAAATTTTTGTTCTTGATCATAAAAATTATGTGGTTGGTTGGGAAACAAGTTATTTCATGATTAATTATTCCGAAATTAGTTATTTTATCTTCTTATAAGGATAAAAAAATACTACAATCTCGGGATTAGTTATACCACGATATTATCCCAACCAAACATGGGATAAACTCATTTCAAATTCAATCCCAAGATTATTTATCAATTATTCCTTGTACCAAACTAGCCCTTAGAATAGATAACTCTTCAATAGAAATGCTTTACTCTTTAAGTGGATCATTCTAATGCAAATATGAATTAGCCGGACCAATAAAATTTGAATAATGAATCAATACTATATTAAAAGCATGAAGGCCCTTAGCGAAATATCGTTCGTATTTTTTTACCCTTTAAAACTTAATTACCCTTTAAATAGTTAGGATATATTAATAAAGTAAAATTATTTATAGTATAGTAACGTTAAATTTGGTAAGAGAAAACTTAAAGCAATAAGGATGGAATAGTTGAAGACAAAATATATTCTAAATGTTCTAACATATGACAACTCATTATATTTTATATAAATTAAGTTACTTCTTAAAAAAAATATATATTAACTCAATATTAGTCTTTTTAGATTTTATGTTGTCACTAACCATTTTTTCCGGAATGCTAGGCCAACCACGTTATTCCAAATTTTCTAGAAGACTAAAAGATTCATTTTTCTAATTTGTGTTAGTTCACCAATTTTAACAAAAAATGATAATATAAGCATTTTGATGTTATTTAATTATTTTCAGTAGGTCGCAAAAATAACAATATTTTTTTTAAAATATTCCTACAGAAAGCACATTAGGATAATAATTAATGGTTGAGATGTTCTATTTTACAGTTTTATTTTTATTGAGTTAATTATATATAACCAATTTCCATCATCCTCAAAATTTACGTTTCAATTTATGACTCAAACAAAGACTTTAATATAATAAGCATGTGATTATTTTTTGAAAAAGACTAGTTGGATAAGGAGAGTTATGTGCCTTTTATACTTTGGAAAGGAAAACAGAAAAAAAGAAAAAAAGGGAAGCGGTTATTTGTTCCTAGTTGGTTAACCAGCCTTTCAACTAACATACATGGTGTGTTTGGTACGAAGAAAATATTTTTTACTTTTTTCATGTTTAGTTGATTTAAATATTTTGAAAAATATTTTTCTTATGAACTCATTTTTCTTCAATTGGAGGAAAATATTTTCCTTATCAAGAAAGGGGAAAATATTTTCCAAAACTCTTTCTCAACCTTCCCCACCCTCACCAACCCGCCCCACACCCCCACACCTGTCTCTTATACA